>CAIGQQ010038338.1:2117782-2141429 GCA_903798035.1 Danio albolineatus
AGAAAACGAGTTGTTCTGTCGAGATCACGAGAAAATTAAGTTGTGATCACAAGAAAACGAGTTGTTATGTCGAGATTAAAATTAAGTTAATTAAGTCGTGATCACGACATAACAAGAGAGGAAAAAATATTTTAATGCATGGCCTCTTAGGACTTCCGTAAAAGCCAAACAACCATTTGAAGAATTTTTCTACGCAAGCAGCAGCAGCAGCAGCATCCTTCCAGTAGACAGAAAGGGGATTAAGACACACACGTGTGCTGTGGGGGATGTGTGTGTGCGCACATGTGTACGGTCCTGGTATTTATCACATTATAGGGAACAAATGTCCCAACAAGTATAGTAATTATTATAAGTTAACTATACATGCAGGTGTGATGGTGTAGGGACGTTATTTAGGTCTTCATGAGTCATAAATCATCCAGAATGAAGGATTGACAGTGTGTGAAGCTGCAGAATGTTTTCTGTGGGGGCAGAATATACCGCCTGCACATTATAAAAGTCATTATGCCTATGAGAAGTCCCCATAAAACATGAAATCTCACCGCGTGTGTGTGTGTGTGTGTGTGTGTGTGTGTGTGTGTGTGTGTGTGTGTGTGTGTGTGTTTGTGTGTGTGCGTGTGGGAATCAGGAATGCTGTAACCTGGGTCGGGGGAGGGTAAAGCATGCTTTTTTCTCACATATATCACTCGCTCTCTCGTTCATTTGCTCTAAGGACATGCATCACACATGCAGATTTTCCTGCTTAGTGTTGTTGTTGTGTGCATAACACAAACTCTCATCATATTGCATGTTTTGTACAGTATATCTGACTTAACAGTAATTTAGTGCCTTCTGCTTGGAATTAAAGGTCTCATGAAGTATTTGTCCCTATCATACACCCGGCGCAATAAGGTACAAGATGTGTTTGGCGCGATTTACTCCTATTTTCAGACCAGTGCAACCCTAATTTTCCCATTTTGCTGGATTTGACACACGCACTAGCTACATCCTTAAAACAAACATCTAATTTTGAATATATTAATTTCACGGCACCTTTAATGTGTCTGAATGTGTTTCCGTGACCTAACCGAGGCGTCTTTGTGTCCTCTCTCAGAGTAAACTGCACATGGAGGGTTTCCGCAGTCTGAAGGAGGGTGAGGCTGTCGAGTTCACCTTCAAGAAGTCATCCAAAGGCCTGGAGTCTGTGCGGGTGACGGGCCCCGGAGGAGCTCACTGTGTGGGCAGCGACCGGAGACCCAAAGGCAAGAGTGTCCAGAAACGCCGGGCCAAAGGAGACAGGTTAGCCTTTACCAGAGTTGGGGAAATTTACTTTTAAAAGTAATGAATTACAATCGACCCTTTTCACAAGACGTGTTTAACGGTCATCAGCATCCTTGAAAGTTTTAATAGATGTATATGTTTTTAAGGTATTAACATTTATATTTATGTTTGTATTACATCCCTTTTGCATCAAATTATCGCATATACGAGGTGTAATACAGCATCTATGGGGGCAGGACAGTACATCTGACATTATTCTCCTTCTCTCTATATAATAATAATAATAATAATAATAATAATAATAATAGTTCTTTACTTTTATATAATGCTTTTCTAGATACTCAAAGTGCTTTACACATGGGGGGGGGGGGGGGGTCTCTTCATCCACCACCAGTGTTCAGCATCCACTTGGATGACGCTGCGGCAGTCGTATTGTCAGAGAGGAGACAGAGTGATGAAGCCAGTTATGATATGTGGATGGTTAGGAAGTCATGATCAGTGTTGGGTGTAACGCATTGCTAAGTAACGCATTACTGTAATTAAATTACTTTTCCACTGAAAAAGTTAAGTAACTAATTACTGTTAATTTTTAGGTATTTTAATTACAGTTACTTATAATGTACCTGCGTTACATTGTAAAATAATTAAACTCGCTGTATAATCTTACACAATTTTATTAATTTCTGTTCTAAAGGTAAAAGTAAACTCTGGCGCTTTAAAATCATCGTAGTGCAGGTGCATGTGATAGCGCCGCGCGCCAGTTTGCTGCTAGTCATAAAGCAGAAGATGTCGGACTCAGCTGAAGCGAGTGGCTGTTTTACCAAATGAAAATATCCCCAGATAAGAACATTACAGTATTAATCAATTTATTTTTCCTCATTGCGCGCCTGCGTGCTGTAGCGCGCGGCTTTTTCAAGGCTATCGCGCACCTAACATGGGCTGGTTCATGAAGATTACTATGAGAAAGGCTAGGATGACTACGCAGATGTGACAGAGGGAGTCGGCGAATTTAACATGACTGATGCTGCTCTGTTTACAGAGTAATAAGACACCTTTTGCTCGATCGGATCACAGGTAAACAAGAGAGACACAATCCAGTTCAAAAACAGGCCGTATAAGACCGCTTTCATTCTAATACCGCCAAAAATAATGCTGTTTTTGTAAAGATTGCCTGATCCTGCCTGATCGATAGATATGCAGAATAATATTTAAGAAGGTTACATTGCATACTAAAAATTATTATGCATGTAATTATTATAGATTTTTTAAAAATAGAATATAATAAAGATGATTCAAAAAAACTAAAAGGATAAACTATTTCATGTTTGACTCATATGTTTTATCTAAGTATTTATTATTTACAGAGTTAAATATTTATTATTTGTCCACTCAAGGTTTATAGGGATTTCAAGAAGTATTTAGTTAAGTTACTTATTGAGTAATTAAGTTACTTTTCAGACACAGTAATTAGAAAAGTATTTTAAATACAATATTGATTAAGTAATTAGTAATTAATTACTTTTTTAAAGTGACTTACCCAACACTGGTCATGATGCAAATTTGGCCAGGATGCTGGGTTAAATGAAGGACATCCATGGATCTTTAATAACCACAGAGAGTCAGGACCTTAGTTAACCGTCTCACCCATGCGACGGCACTCATTGAGCAGTATAGAGTCCCTATCAATATACTGGGGCATTAGGACCCACACAGACTGCAAGTTGAGCGCCCCCTGCTGGTCTCACTGACACCACTTCAGACAGCAACCTAGCTTTCCCATGTGGTCTCCCATCCAGGTATTGACCGGGCACAGCCCTGCTTAGCTTCAGTGGGCGATCAGAGTTGCAAAGAGCTAGTTCCGCATAGGCTTTTTTGGAAATAGGGTAATTTTACAAGTCAACTTAAACAGCTTTACCATTTTTGAATCTATTCAGCCAATCTCCAGGTCTGGAGATTAGCTTAGCTTAGCATAGATCATTGAATCGGATTAGACCATTAGCATTTCACTCGAAAAAATCCCTAAAAATATTTTGATGAATTTAATATTTAAAGCTGGACTCTTCTGTAGTTTCATTGTGTACGAAGACTGATGGAAAATGAAAATTTGCTATTTTCTTGGCTGATATGGCGAGGAACTATACTCTCATTCCACCCTAAAGGATTGTCATAGCATGGCTGTATGTGCGCAATCATTTTAAGCAGAAGTTATTTAAATAGGAAAATGATCAAAACCCTTTTTTGATTTTTTTGAGAGAGATGCTAATGGTCTAATCCGATTCAATGATGTATGCTAAGCTAAGCTAAAAGTCTGCTGTTGGCCTGAATGGATTCAAAAATGGTGAACAAGATGGTAATGGTCAAATTTTTTTTTTTTTTTTAATGTTATGTGTCTTGGATGTTGTGTAAGTTATGTCTTGTTTTTGTCTTTTGGTGTTTTGTTATGTGATTGTGATTAAATGTGGGACCCCCTTGAAAATGAGATGGTACATCTCAAGGGGTTTATCCCAGTGAATAAATATCAAATCTGATTCAGTGATCTCTTCTAAGCTGAACTTAAAGTCAAACTAGTAATGGTCAAATTCAACAGGTTAACTCTAGGTGACTTGTAAAATGAGTAGGCCTGTCACAATAATCAATATATCGACTTATCGCACAATACATGGACATGACCTCAATAATTTTTGTTGATGCAATATATATCGCCCACACGTAAAAAAACAATTCTTGAAACATTTTAGCTGATTGCACAACCTCTCTATCTCTATTGGAGCTGTCAGTGTCATTATGGTAAAAAAAAACACTATAGTATTTACCATAAATGACTAAAGTATATTTTGATTTGGCGTCTGACAACTGAAAATAGATCTGGGAGCAGATATCGCAGCCTCTGTTATTTTTTACCTTGCATTTTTTTGTTAGCATTTATTATTATTTGTTTTTGGATCTGCATTTTCACATTCTGATTCCAATGCCTAATCATTAAATTATAAAAATGACTAAATTAAATATTCTTAAGAACAAAATATGATGTGTTCTTTTGAAGTGTGTGTGCATAAAAGTGTGTATAAAAGTGTGCTATTATATTGCCATTCTAGCGTTATATAATGAGTGACCTAAAATGGTCTTAAAATGACAATAATATTGTTTATCGCGATATATTTTGGTGCGATATATCATACAACAAAAAACGGATATCGTGACAGGCCTAAGAATGAGCTTATTTCCAAATTGTGTTACTTAGTTTAAGAACTGCTTTGTGTTTTTTCAGGGTCTTGGGAACGGCCACAGAGTCTGATCTGCAATGTTTAATTCATAATTCACGATTAATATCAAAACGCTCATTTTATAGAATGACCCAATAGAAGTAATTGGTCACACTTTATTTTGATGGTCCGTTTGTTGAGTTTAAGTTACATTGCAACTAATTCTCATTAGATGATAAATGGACTGTTAGGTTGGGGTTAGTGTAAGTTGACATGTACTTGCAAAGTTTCTTATAGTCAGTTAAATGTGTGTTAAATGTCAGTATCAGCAGATATTAAGCAGACAGTCTACTAATACTCAAATGGACCATCAAAATAAAGTGTTACCAAGTAATTTGCTGAAGGGCTGATCTTGCACTGAAAATATATTCATATGGAACATAAAAAACCCTAAATGGCTCAGAAATAACCTGACTACATTAAGAAAGCAATTTTAAAAGCTTTTTTGTAAATAGGGTAATTTTACAAGTCAGCTAGACTTAAACAGCTTTACCATTTTTTAATCGATTTAGCCAATCTCCAGGTCTGGCAGGAGCACTTTTAGCTTAGCTTAGCATTGATCATTGAATCGGATTAGACCATTAGCATTTCACTCGAAAAAATCCCCAAAAGGTTTTGAGAGATTTAATATTTAAAGCTGGACTCTTCTATAGTTTCATCATGTACGAAGACTGATGGAAAATGAAAAGTTGCTATTTTCTAGGCTGATATGGCTAGAAACTATACTCTCATTCCAGCCTGAAGGATTGTCATACCATGGCTGTATGTGCGCAATCATTTTAAGCCCAAGTTATTTAAATAGGAAAATTATCAAAACCCTTTTTGGATTTTTTTGAGAGAGATGCTAATGGTCTAATCCGATTCAATGATGTATGCTAAGCTAAGCTAAAAGTCTGCTCTAGGCCTGAATGGATTCAAATATGGTGAACAAGATGGTAATGGTCTAATCTGATTCAGTGATCACTGCTAACCTGAACTTAAAGTCAAACCCTAAAGGGCTCAGAAAGAACCTGACTACATTAAGAAAGCAATTTTAAAAGTGACTCCATTTATTTTATTAATAAATATCTAGTCTTTAAAACGTTTTGCCTCAATGTTATCATGCTTTAAATGAAATCCTCTCATTCCCATTCATCTTGTATAAGATATGCGCATGACATTTCTGAAAAAAAACAATAGCTAAACCTCCTGCAAATGACTGCTTGTTCGGTTTATTGTGAACATATTCAGTCATACTTTCACATTACAGGTAGAAATGCAGCTCATCCTTTCGTTAGAAGCGAGTCTTCCTTCAGTGCGTGTGTGTGTTTAGAGCTCTCTCCAAAATAAATGTGATTTGGTGATCTCGACCCTTCCTCCACCTCTGGCCTCAGTTAGGGCTGTCAGTGTGACCCGGATCAATAACTGTTTAAAACGCCTGCTCACTGATGCATTTATACCTGACGCATATCCCCCAATATATCCCCAGGACTCGGTGTTTACATCTCAAAGCGGCTTTAAATGATAAATGCTAAGATGATTTAGTTTGTGTTTACAAAAGAAAGGCTTCAGAGTTTAATCTGCATGCATACAGCGAGGTATTTATTGTCATTTTTGTTTCAAGAAGTAATGATCTGCACTCTTTTAAATATTTGGGAACACTTTAGAATAACTATACACTATGAATCATTTATTAAGCATTCATATAATGGGCAGTGGTACAGTACGGTACGGGTCAGTACGGGTCACCTTTATCAGGCTTGCATTTCCACTGCTAAAGGGTACTCTTTTGGTGTGTGTGGTGTACGACAGAAAGTTTCAGTCGACTTCATTCTCGCTAAAGGAAATGTCTACAGTAAAGCTATACGGGTCGCTCATATCATACGAGGAGCACTTCTCACAAAACAGAGGCTTTATTATACACATAAACACTGCTGTATAAATGTTCATTACTGACCTCTCTATGAACATGATCTGATTATAACTGCAGATCAGTGATGTGAAATAGCCTACTGTCTGTGATTATATCAAATAAATAAATAAATGCAGCATATATGAACACATACAGCCCCTTACAGTCTCTGATATGTTACCAGTTACAAAAACACTACACACAGCAGACATTTAGTCCTTATTTAGGTTCAAGAACAATAGGAGATACAGCCCACAGTCAGTGCAGAGCTCTCATCTGTGTCTGTAATCTTCACCAGCACATGTAGCCTCTGTTAGAGAGTAACTCCGTCATTCTGAGTTCATAATAGTCCAGAAGGTGATGATAATAATAGTTAAACGCAGCAGTTTCTTCATGTTTGCTGAAAGAATCATTTGCTCCTTTGTGTTTTCCGGCTTCTCCTTTGTGTTTGCAGGTGTCAGTCTCGCGTTTGTCTGTTTCTGAAAGGATCTGGCTTCAAAAGCACGTCAATAATCAAGCGCACGTTATTATCATCAGCTCAAGAAGTTTGTTATTTCAAATATTGACGCGAGCGCAAACGACAAAGCAAAACCGCTCGCGCTTCAGACGGGCTCATAATAAACTACGGGGCACAGGGGAGAATCTGCTCTTCTTCTTGGCTTTGTGGCTGTTCAAGACAACGACAAAGTTTGTTTGAGTTCGGGTCGACCATGGCACATTATTATATGTTTATATTATATTGGTGTATTGTCTCTCGGCTGTGTATTAAACATGGCGGGTCCTTTGTTTTCATTCAGGCTTGTTTTCAAGCAAATGACGTATCTCTGTAAACCAATAGCGTTCAGCTGTGTGTCTAGCTCCGCCTTTTGGTCACCCTCTGGTACCCTTTGCAAAGGTTGACCAAAAAGTGGTACGGTACGGTTTAGTCGTTATGCTTTTAGACAGTGGAAACAGCCTTAAAAGCGTACCGTACCACTCCGTGGAAACGGGCCATAAGTGACGTATTTCAGGTTTCCACAAATGTACACAGCGCCCTCTAGTGAATTTGTCTTCTGAAATGTACAACGAAACATAACCCAAGTAACATTTTTCTGATTCGCACAAATGTTGTCAGCGCCCTCTAGTGGATTAGTCTTCTGAAATGTACAACACATACCCTAAGTATTTCAGATTCACTATAAATGTAGACTGCGCCCTCTAGTGGATTAGTCTTCTGTAAATGTACAACACACCCTAAATATTTCAGATTCGCACAAATGTTGTCAGTACCCTCTAGTGGAATTGTCATCTGAAATGTACAACACATACCCTAAGTATTTCAGATTCGCACAAATATAGACAGCGCACTCTAGTGGATTAGTCTTCTGAAAATGTACAACACATACCCTAAGTATTTCAGATTCACTATAAATGTGGACAGCGCCCTCTAGTGGATTAGTCTTCTGAAAATGTACAACACATACCCTAAGTATTTCAGATTCACTATAAATGTGGACAGCGCCCTCTAGTGGATTAGTCTTCTGAAAATGTACAACACATATCCTAAGTATTTCAGATTCGCACAAATGTAGACAGCGCCCTCTAGTGGATTAGTCTTCTAAAAAATGTACAACACACACCCTAAGTATTTCAGATTCGCACAAATGAAGACAGCACCCTCTAGTGGATTAGTCCTCTGAAAAATGCAACGAAACATACACGGAGCAATGTATTTCGTAAAAACGCAGGCTTGGGCATGTATTATCAATGAGCCTGTTTCCTGAACAGTACAAAAATAAACCTCTGGTGCATATGGAAGTTAGAGGCCTCAGTCTATTCAGATTATTGTGAAAGACTCTGTGTTGACAGTTCCGTCCTCAAAGGGTCTTGTGAGGCCTGCGTTCGATACGTCCCTGGAGCCCATTTCCATTTTAAAAAGAGCCACATCTGTCCGTCATGATTATTCATTTAGCTCAGTAGAGTCGCTGCATTTCTATTCACTGTTTTACTCAAACCACCCTTGTGGAGATATACAATTTGGTATGTTTAAAACAGGAATACACTCAAATGCAGAGAGTTTTTGATCGCATGTTGTTACACTTAAATGAAAATGTAACATAAAATTATTAAATGCAATCAACTTTGCCACATTTACAGGGACATGTTTGCATATTATTTAAAAATATATTTCTGTATTTATGTGCTTTATTAGGTTCATCTTATATTAGGTTAGATATAAAATAACACCATAAATACAATATACAGTTGAATTGAAGTCAGAATTATTAGCCCCCCTTAGAATTTTTGTTTCTTTTTTAAATATTTCCCAAACGATGTTCAACAGATTCAGGAAATTTTCACAGTATTTCCTACATAATTTTTCCTTTTGGATAAAGTCTTAAATGATTTATTTCGGCTAGTATAAATGCAGTTTTTAATTTTTTTTTAAGTCAATATTATTAGCCCCCTTAAGCTATATTTTTCTATAGCAGTTTCTCAACCACGTTCCTGGAGGATCACCAGCACTGCATGTTTTGGATGTCTCCTTTGCTTGTCACTCCCATTACAGGTCTTTTCGTGTCTGCTAATGAGCTGATAATCTGAATAAGGTGTGTTTGGTTAAGGAGTCATGGAAAATGTGCAGAGCTGGTGGTCCTGCAGGAACGTGGTTGAGAAACACTGCTCTACAGAACAAACCACCTTTATAAAATGACTTAATTACCCTAACTTGCCTTATTGTAGCCTTTAAATTGCTTTTAAATTGAATAGTAATGTCTTGAAGAATATCTAGTCAACTATATTGTGTGCTGCCATCATATAACATAACATAAAATAAATCCGTTATTAGTATGAGTTATTAAAACTATTCAAATTATGTTCTCAGAAATGCACATTACTAACCAAAATTTGAGTTAGGATGCATTTACAGTAGAAATGATTAAAATAAATTAAAGAAACATGATATTTTCTTAATAATCTAATCATTTTTGGCATAAAAGTAAACAGATTATATAACATTTATGGCTATTTTCAAAAATATACCCATCCACACTGTTTTTTTTTTGGCCACATTTCATAAACATCATAAAAATAAATAAATGTATGGTTTGTTAGGATAAGAGAATATGTGGCTGAAATAACCTAAACAAATCTAAATGCTGAGAAAATCACATTTAAATTTGTCAGAATTATGCTCTCAAAAATGCACATTACTAATCAAAATTTGCGTTTTGATGTATTAACTGTAGAAACTTTAAAAAACTAACTTAAAGAAATATAATATTTACTTTATATTCTAATAATTTTTGGCATAAAAGTAAACAGATCATATAATATTTTATGGCTATTTCCAAAAATGTACCCATCCACACTAGTTTTGTGGCCACATTTCATAAACATATCATATAAATAAATGTATGGTTTGTTAAGATAGGAGAATATGTGGCTGAAATAACCTGAACAAATCTAAATACTGAGAAAATTGCATTTAAATTTGTACAAATTATGTTCTTAGAAATGCACAAAAATCCAGTTAAGACGCATTTACGGTAGAAATGTTTAAAATAAATTAAAGAAATATGATATTTAATTAATAATCTAAAAATTATGAGTAGACAGATCATACAATATTTTATGGCTGTTTCCATAAATGTACCCATCCACACTGGGTTTTTTTTGGCCACATTTCATAAACATATCATATAAATAAATAAATGCATGGTTTGTTAGGATAAGAGAATATGTGGCTGAAATAACCAAAACAAATCTAAATACTGAGAAAATCACATTTAAATTTGTCAGAATTATGCTCTCAAAAATGCACATTACTAATCAAAATTTGCATTTTGATGTATTAACTGTAGAAACTTAAAAAAAAAAAACTTAAAGAAATATAATAATAATTTATTTTAATAATTTAATAATTTACTTTATATTCTAATAATTTTTGGCATAAAAGTAAATAAATCATTTTGATCCATACAATATTTATGACTATTTCCAAAACAAATACCCGTCCTCACTGCATTTGAAGCCACATTTCATAAACATCATATCATCGTTTTCTAAAACAAATGTCTACAATGCACACTACAGTACAATTCTCACAGGAAAATAAGTGCACTTTCTTCAACAAAACATGCCACCATCATTCAGCTCGGCTACGATTTCAGGATGTAGAGGAGAAAACGTTGCAGTTTATTTAATTGATAACAGATGAAGGTGGCCGAGAGGAGTCAGAGGTCAGGATTGCCATGGAAACCGCATGCGTTTAGGGACTGGGTGGGGAGTTTGGGCTGCGAGGGGTCATAGTTCATAGGTTGCCGCTGCAGCCTTTTTTCCCAAACAAAGGGCGTCATTGCCTTCTGCACGCACCGCCTGCTGTCCATCCAAACCCCACTCTGTGCTGATGAAGGCCTCGGGTCAGTGCCTATAAACCACTTTTAACGTCCCCCAAATGTCCCCTGTGCCCTGCCGTCACCCACATGACCTCAGCTGAGTGGACATCAATGCCCAAAACAACACCCATATGCCGCTGGATCTGCACACACGGCCTGCCTCCAAATCATTCCGTGTAAACAATTGACAGCGATCATCAAGACATCAATGTACACTGTAAACAATACCTGTTCACATCTGTTTATTAATGGTTGTGTATTGCATAATGGGAGCTTGATTTCTGCTCTGTTGACTTTCGATGTTGAAAATTTAACTCTACAGTTTAACTAGCCACTGTGCCGCCCTAGGGGTCATTCATTCACTCATTCATTCATTCATTCATTCATTTTCTATTCGGCTTAGTCCCTATATTAATCTGGGGTCGCCACAGCGGAATGAACCGCCAACAGTGGTGGAAAGAGTACTGGAAAATCATACTCAAGTAAAAGTACCATTACTTGCCCAAAAATGTAGTGCAAGTAGAGTAAAAGTATCTGTAGTAAATATTACTCAAAGTATGAGTAAACAGTAGCCCTTTTACAAGTACTCAAGAGTAGTGTGTATTACACTGTAGAAAAGTTGATGCGTTTACAGAATGTTACGTTTACACATCCCTGCACAAACAACATGTGGTGTATCTAGGGATCTTCCTATTTTCGTTTGTTACTTCCAACCTTCCTTCAATTATTTGTTTGTTCTCTCCTTCCTTCGTTCACTCGTTCGTTTGTTCATATTTTTGTTCCTTCCTACATCAGGTCCTTTTGTTCATTTATTTGTTTGTTCACTCCTTCCTTAGTTTGAATTATTCCTTCATTCGTTTGGTCCTTCCTTCTTTCCTCCCTTCATTTTTTCGCTCATTTTTTCTTTCATATTTTTGTTCCTTCATTAGGTCCTTTGTTCATTCGTTCGTTCCTTCTTTCCTTCCTTAGTTTGTTCAGTCCTTCCTTGAATCCTTCATTTATTTATTTGGTTCTTCGATCCTTCCTTCCATTCCTTGTTCGGTCCTTCCTTTTATTTGGCCCTTCCTTCCATTCTTCATTCGTTCCATTTAGTGATAGTTTAAGGCTGTTTGGTGATTTCAGTCATCATACAGTCGACATCCATCATTTTCAGTCACATGCAGTCTATAAACAGTCTCTGGATCATTGCGTGTGCAGATTTTGAACATCTTCTTGGACATTTTAAATGTTTCCCAAAGGTTTGCTGCATTTATAAAGCGCCCATGTCTTGAGGTTGTTCAGTATGATGTGATTTACTTTCTATGTGTGATTTAATTGGACAGGAATCACAGGACTGATCTTTCTACTTTAGACAATGACCATAGACAAGACAGAAATACAGTAGTGCCTGCAGGATGAAGGACAGTAGTGGAGTAAAAGCACGGATACTGCAGTAAACGTGCTCAAGGGGAAGGAAAAGTCCACATTTATAAAACTACTCAGTAAATTACAATTCCTGAAAAAAACTACTCAATTACAGCAGTTTGAGTATTTGTAATTAGTTACTTTACACCACTGACCGCCAACTTATCCAGCATATAGTTTACGCAGCGGATGCCCTTCCAGCTGCAACCCATCTCTGGGAAACATCCATACACACTCATTCACATTCATACACTACGGACATTTTAGCTTCCCCAATTCACCTGTACCGCATGTCTTTGGACTGTGGGGGAAACCGGAGCACCCGGAGGAAACCCACGCAACCACGGGGAGAACATGCAAACTCCACACAGAAATGCCAACTGACCCAGCCGAGGCTCGAACCAGCGACCTTCTTGCTGTGAGGCGACAGCACTACCTGCTGCGCGTCACCCATGCAATTTATATTTGTAATTTATTGTATTTGTAATAAATAGGCTAGCCTGTGTGTGGCAGCAGTGAGTTCACCGTGAATGAGTCGGCCTATCTGGTTTCGGAATATAAAAAACAAGCCTTTATTAGTTTTTGTTTACTAGTGATTTTATTTTTGTTATTCAAAAGAATTTTTTTTTAATTAAATAATTTTTGAATTTTGCTTTTTCATTTTTCACCATGAAAATAAAAAACGCCTCGTATTTCAACATTCGCTTTTGCATTTTAAAACTGAAATCAATAATAATAATAATTCCTTACATTTATATAGCGCTTTTCTTGACACTCAAAGTGCTTTACACAATGGGGGGGGATCTCCTCATACACCACTAGTGTGCAGCATCCATTTGGATGATGCGACGTTAGCCTTATTGCACCACACCGCACACCACACACCAGCTGATTGGTGGACAGGGGACAGAGTGATGAAGCCAGTTATGATATGGGATGGTTAGGAGGCCATGATGGACAGAGGTCAGTGGGCAGATCTGGCCAGGATACCAGGGTTAACCCCCTACTCTTTTTCGATGAACATCCTGGGATTTCTAACGACCACAGAGAGTCAGGACCTCGGTTAAACGTCTCATCCGAAAAGCCGCCTTTCCACTGCACACGACATTTAGACACGACTGTCGGAATACGCCCCCTTGTGGCAGTCGCACAGTATTTTCAGTGTTGTCGGGCACCATGGGGGAGACACTGATTCTCGCAGTATCTGAAATAGGAGTGCAAGGACAAGAGCCTTTATTCTCCATGTGTTCCCCATGGTTGAATGAACGAATTAATACTGAAACTCATAGGCCGCTAAAAATGTCTATAATAATATTTTTATTACTCATTTATTAATAGAAATGTTTAAAAAAATAAATAAATACCGAAAAACCCCGATTTCTCATCTCGCGCGCACGGACCTGCTTGGACAACACTGAAATACATCACTTCCAGTCGGCCGGTCGCATACGGTCTAGTCGCAGGAGTTAAAATATTTCAACGGATCCGCAGCTCAAATCGGATCCGAATTTCGCGCATACGGAGATGATGAACTCCATGCAGCTCCCGGACTACTCTCCATTGAAAATGAATGACTTCCGGTCTGTCGCTTCACGTGTGCAGTGGAAAGGCGGCTTATGAGTGTGAATGAGTGTGTATAGATGTTTCCCAGATATGGGTTGCAGCAGGAAGAGCATCCGCTACATATGCAGGATAAGTTGGCGGTTCATTCCGCTGTGGCAACCCCGGATTAATAAAGGGACTAAGCTGAAAAGAAAATGAATGAATGAATGAATGAATGTATTTGTAATAAATAGGCTAGCCTGTGTGTGGCAGCATTGTGTCACCGTGAATGAGTCGTCTATCTGGTTTCGGAATTGTTGCGTTCTGACCAGTCTAGGGTTGGCGAGAACAATAACAAAAGTATAAATAAAACTTTTAAATAATAAATTTAGGGTTTCCCCCCCTTCTCCTGTCCCAGCTCACAATAATCACAACCAGTTTATCAAGGAATAACAAGGATTATTTCTCTTTAAAAAATATCAGAAGCATCTCTTCGGAAGGGAATCCAGGCCAAAATAACAAACAAAAAGACAGCTAACTTGCGGGTATATAATTCTAACTTACCTGCTAAAATAAAGAAACCCAAATAAAATTACAATCAACCTCCCTTTCTACCTCGCTGCCACAAACCAGGAGAAAACAGGTTTTTAAAGTAAATGGCGACTCCCAACCTACAGCTTCAATAAAAAAAAAAAGAGAATAACCAAGTTTTAATAAGAGTGAAAAAGCACACAGGCTGAGATGCAATACGCAGAGCTGTTAGAAAATAAATAAAGACTTGTCAGCTAACGAAATCAGTCAAACACACAACACTATAATGTGACAAATAATCTGAGGCAGGAGATAGGAGACGCTCGGAACAGCAGCGGCTGCATTATTCACCTTACGGAAATCGGTGCAAAAACAAGCCTTGAAAAACAAGCCTTTATTCGTTTTTGTTTTCTAGTGATTTTATTTTTTGTTATTCAAAATTTAAAAAAAGAAAATTTTATCATTTTTGAGTTTTGCTTTTTCATTTTTCACCATGAAAATAAAAATAAAAAAACGCCTCATTTTCAACATTCGCTTTTGCATTTTAAAACTGAAATCAATAAACGGCTCGTTTTTCAATAACCGTTTCTGAAATGAAAATCCAATGACCAAAACATGCACGGACCAATCAATATTTCATTTGTACTTCTGTATTAAGGTGGTAATTCTTGCATTGTTTCCACAGGTGCTACAACTGTGGCGGTCTGGACCACCACGCCAAAGAGTGCAAGCTTCCTCCCCAACCCAAAAGATGCCATTTCTGCCAAAGTGTCGCTCACATGGTGGCAAACTGCCCCGTCAAAGCCCAGCAGTCGACACAAGGCTCTCAGGGAAAGTCTGCGGGTCAGCAACAAGAGGAAGCGGATCAGAATCATTCGCCACCACCCACCGACTGACACCACGCTTGAAACCCAATCACACACCACTGTACTGGAAACACACATGCATACGCTGCTGCTGCGGGAACTTCCTCAGGTCTGACAAAGCCAGGAGAACATGACGTTTGCTAATGGTTTGAAGGGGTGTTCACATCAAGAATGATGAATATACACTGTCAAACCGATCTGTTCATTAACAGTTTCTGTATTCTCCTTTTATTTATGGCTGTGAATTGCATTATAGGATATTGATGTCTGCTCTGTCGACTTCTGATGCAGAAAATTCAACTCTACAGCTTTGCAAAGTGATGTTTAGTAGTTTTAAAATAATATAATGCATAAGAAGTAATATATAGAGAGGAATAAGTCTGTAAAATAACAGAAAAGGTGTTTGTAGCGTAATATACAACACCAACCCAGACAATACAGCACTGCAAAGTATTCAAAAAGGTCATAAAAGTCAAACTTTCCAAGGTTAAAGGTCGCTGGAAGAAAGATCGAGATCCCACAATGCAATTCAGAACATAAATAAACGGGTAAAAGTAAAAACATCAATCATAAAACAGAAATCTGCTAATGAATGGGTCTTTGTTTACAGTGCAGCTCCACAGCAACACACAGGCTGTCTCCAAGATCGCCCCCTATAGCCTTAACTTGTGCACTAATTTAGGGAGCAGCCATTTATAGTTGTGTTCAAAACCGCAGTGGATGTTCTGCATGTAAGTCAATAAATCCCACTATAACAAGTGTACTGCTGACGTACACTCAACAGCTAGAAAATACCCGGAATTCTTTGCTTTTCCTTTTCTTTCATTTTCTTTCTTTTATTCTTTCTTTTCTTGGTTTCTTTTCATTTTTTCTTTCCTTTGTTTTCGTTTCGTTTTATTTTCTTAAGTTCTTTCTTTTTTTAATTTTTTTTTCTTTTTTTACTTTAGTTTATTTATTTTATTTTCTCTTAATTCCTTTTATTTTCATCCTTTTTTCCTTTTCTTTTTCCCCTTTCATTTCCTGTTTCATTTGTGTTTTCTTCATTTTCTCTTTATTTCTTTCTTTTAATTTTTTTCCTTTGGTTTTCGTTTCTTTTATTTTCTTTAGTTCTTTCTTTTTTAATTATTTTTTTCTTCTTTTTTCTTTAATTAGTTTTTTTATTTCTTTATTTTCTTTTCTTTTTCTCTTCCTTCCTTTTATTTCCATCCTTTCTTTTTTCTTTTCCCCCTTCCATTCATTTCCTTTGTTTCATTTGTGTTTTCTTCATTTTCTTTCTTTCTTTTGATTTCTTTTCTTTGTTTCTTTTCATTTTTTCTTTCTCTTTCATTTATTTTGATTTCTTTTCTTTCTTTCTTTCTTTCTTTCTTTCTTTCTTTCTTTCTTTCATTTATTTCCTTTGATTTCTTTGTTTCTCTTCATTTTTTCTTTCCTCTGTTTTCTTTCCTTTCATTTTCTTTTTTCTTTCTTTTTAATTAGTTTTTTCGTCTTTTTTACTTTAGTTTTTTCTTTATTTCTTTCTTTCTTTTTATTTTTCCCCTTTCTTTCATTTCCTTTGTTTCAATCATGTTTTCTTCATTTTCTTTCTTTCTTTCTTTCATTCTTTCTTTCTTTTCATTTTTTCTTTCCTTTGTTGTCTGTCCTTTTATTTTCTTTAGTTATTTCTTTTTTTAATTTGTTTTTTATTCTTTTTTTACTTTAGTTTTTTTCTTTATTTCTTTTCTCTTCCTTTTATTTCCATCCTTTCTTTTTCCCAATGTTTCCCCCTATCTTTTAATTCCTTTGTTTCATTTGTGTTTTCTTCATTTTCTTTCTTTCTGTCTTTCATTTGTTCTTCTTTCCTTCTGTCGGCCCTCAGCCCTCAATGAAGTTTGGATTGTGGCTCTTCATAAGAGAACATTTGGGCACCACTGATATAGAAACTCACAGGTTATCATAGTTACAGACATCTATTCTGTCATGATGTCCAGAGTAACTCCAGGTTCCACACAATCGATATGTGTTGGAACAACATAAAGGAATTACATCAGCTTATTAGTTTTTACAAATTTAAGTGGATTGAACATAAACCAATGAAGTTTTCCCAAAACAAACTCAAGAACTGTGTTTCAGATCATTTTAAATAGGTAGTTTGAACAGAGAGTGTGTTTATGGTTATATTTCTCAGTCTTGGTGTGAACACTCTTAACACTCAGGAATTGAGCTGCTCTCAGGACGTACGACTGTCGATGCTACAGTGGTTTATATCTCATATCTAGTGTTTTCTACCTCATCTGGAGTCGTCTTAAACTCAAAACAAACATCTCAGTCTTGACGATTGCTACATTTGAATGTTTCTTGTATTTCTCGATTGTTTATGAAGTCATATTAGTGGTGGTGGGTTTGAATTCAGCATTTGGCAGTCTCTCGTTTGTTTTGCAACAGACTGTCCTGATCGGCAGGGACCAAATGAATGTTAAACCGCTTTACCGGCGGCTTATTTTTACTCTGTCACTATAGTTATTATCTGTGCTATATTAAGCCCCGGTCAGATCACACAAATTTGTCACGATTTTGACACAATTTCCTTGACGTGGGGTGTCGAGGGGATTCGTAAACGACAAACTGTCGTCGATTCAATCATTTCCTCGCGTGTGATGTGGCATAGTTCGCGACAACCGATACCATGCCAGAAAATCTAGCATGTTTCATTTCTTTCTCTTTCTTCACGATGAGTTCAGTTGCGTGGATGACACTGTGCAATAGGAGCACATCATATCTCAGTTATATCAGTGGGTGCTGCCGTTATGCACCAGTGAGGTAATCAAACATAGGCTGCAAATTATGGATGAATAAGATCAATCATTGGTTATGCAAACTTTAACTACCTTCTTTAAAATATTAAGGTGTTTTAAGCAATAGTATCTGACAGACTGGTGCAAATATGCAGACATCTTCATTCTCACAATTCAATTAAATTTCTCTAGCGCTTTTACAATGTAGATTGTGTCAAAGCAGCTTCACATGGATTATAGTAAATTGAAACGGCAATGAGTTTCTGAGTTCTCTCATCCTTCCAGCAGAGTTTGTTCTTCGGAGGTCATCTGGGAACATGCTCAGTGCTGCGAACATGTTGTGAAAGCATTTCCTGCTCATTCAGATTCGTCATTAACAGTGAAATCAGTTTAGTAGAGGCGTCTCTGAAACTCTGAATGTTTCACTGTAATATTATTCAGGCTGGATAATTCTTTTATTTAACAAACCAACACAATCTCACCGCAATTCATGTTTTGGGGGCGTACAGCGGACTTTTGAAGCGCATCACCTCTAATGTTATCCGTTAACAAACAATACATTAATATTAAGATATAAATTACAACAAACGAAGTTCATTTCAAAAAGAAAAATATACAAATTATATTTGTGTTTGTGCCTTCTTTCTTTCTTTCTTTCTTTCTTTCTTTCTTTCTTTCTTTCTTTCTTTTCTTTCGTTTTTTCTTCCTGTTATTTTCTTCCTTCCGGTCTTTGCTTTTCATTACTTTTATTTCCTTTCTTCCTTTTATTTCCCTTTTTCTGTTATTTTCTTTCTTTAGTTTTTTTCTTTCTTTTATTTTTTCTTCTTTTTATTTCCTCTCTTTTATTTCATTTCTTTCTTCCTTTTATTTCCTTTCTTTTATTTTTTCTTCTTTTTATTTCCTCTTTTATTTCCTATCTTCCTTTTATTCCTTTCTTTTATTTTTTTCTTCTTTTTATTTCTTCTCTTTTATTTCCTTTTTTTCTGTCTTTTATTTTTTTCTTCCTTTTATTTCCTCTTTCTTTTATTTTCTGTCTTACTTTTGTTTTTTCTTCCTTTTATTTTCTCTTTCTTTTTTCTTCTTTTTATTTCCTCTCTTTTATTTCCTTTCTTTCTGTCTTTTATTTTTTCTTCCTTTTATTTCCCTCTTCATTTTCTTTCTTTCTTTCTTTCTTTTGTTTTTCTTCCTTTTATTTTCTCTCTCACTCTCTTTCTTTCTTTTTTTCTTTCCTTTGTTTTGTCTTCTTTTGATTTCTTTCTGTCCTTTGTTTTTCTTTCCTTTAATTTTCTTTCTTTCTGTTCTTTGTTTTTTTCTTTCTTTATTTCATTTGTTTTTTCTTGCTTTTCTTTTTTTCTTTCCCCCATCTTGTCCTTCCTCTACTCGACTATACGGGTGGATGATTTGCTTCGCTCTGAGGAAAATAAGGACTTAATGAACGCTTCACTGTAATTGTTGTATCACAAACCTCAGTCATACATTTGCTAATTTTTTAATATGTCATTATGTTAAAGATTATGTCTAGAGCATCTGATTTTTCCTTACTGCTGCTGATGTGCTTTCATTTTCTCCGTCTCACTCGCGGCAAGTTCAGGCGAGGGAGTGTTTAATAAGAAACCCACTGGCAAGAAAATATCTTAATATTAAAAATTAATCATAAGTTTGACCATGTCGTAACGAATGTCCTTATGTAATGTAGTTAGTTGTCTCCAAGCGGCAGTGTTTACTGAGATTGAAATAAGATTTAAATCAAATTAAATTAAGATAATATCGTTCTAGCAACACTTGTGACTGCTTTGGTGAAGTAACGCTCGTCATAGACATCACAGGACGACTGATGGCAAAGGAAGGTGTAGTCTGGCACATTCGTTACCCACGACAAGTCGAGATTTTATAAAGAAAGCATCACATAATCTGACAGTGACTTTCGTGACCGACAATAAAAACGGTGTGATCTCACCGGGGCTTTAGACATGAAAGTAAATAATCAATCACGCTTTTATCTCTAAACCTCAGTCCGCAGTCTTGAATATTAGCCGTCTCGTCTTAAATGCTGCTGATCTGTACGTTTTTTGCTAGCGATCTATTTTGTTATTTGTGCCTCAGGGGTTTTCAAGGCGAGAGAAGTAAGTTATTAATCTTTAATTAACACCATTCCCTGCGCCGATGGTGGAAACCGCTGCCTGTGTGATCCTGGAATGTATTTAACAGCCTTTTACTCCCATTTTACAGGAGGAGCTGAAAGACTCATATTTAATATAATTCTATATAGCCTATATTATATACACACTGTTTACGTAAACCTATTTGAAGCAAGCCTTCGCTCATAGTATTTATTTATAGCAATGTGCTCTGCGTCTCAGACTTCTACCTCAAGTATTTCATACCTCAGCTGATATGAAAGTAATTTGACATGTTGTTTATTGCCTTCCGTGCAGTTGTCGTGAAGTCTGCGCTGCACTTTGCCTCATCTTTAGTGCTTTCTCTTTAAATAACTCAGGTATGTCCGATTACTAGGCATGAATCCACATGCGGTTATATTAATATATTGTTTTATTATAGCTTCGTACCATCAATATGATTGTGTGGATCAAACAGGAATGTATGTGTAGGATGTTGTTGAATAAACTGGAGCTGTCTGCGGTGTCTAATCCAGTACCTCATGCAATAATAGTTTGTTCTTTTGTTATAAAAATAATAATCAGACGTTGTTTTGCACCATCTAGACGTGCGCTCGTGGTGTTTTTGACTATCCTGATCAACTTGGGAATCACTTCTTGAACATTTGAATGTAATGTGAAATAATCTGTGGTTTTTGTCATTCAATAAAGTTAGTGGAATGTTAGTAAGAGACTTGCTGTGAGCTGTACTTATTTAATAATTGTATATTTCTGATGTGTTTGTGTTGGGGAGGGCTGTAATACTATGTTTGTCCACTAGATGGAGTGTGAAATCATCATTAATGATGGTCCAAGCAGGAGTTAATTTGCAGTATAGAGTATAGAATTACAGATACACTGCGGCTTTGAATTCATTTGCAGACATCTGTGGTGATGATGCTGAGAAATGGTTATTTTTAGTATATATATATATATATATATATATATATATATATATATATATACACACATTTTAATCAGTGACTGTATGGAGATGTGGAAGCAATATTAATATAAAACACTGGAGTCAGACTTTTCCCCATCATTTGGTTTCTTTCATGCCTTTAATTTCTGTGTTAGTCTTTCGTTCTTTCTTTCCTGTGTTTTTTCTTATTTTTCTTTCTTTCATTTGTTTTTTAATTTGTTTTTTTCTTTATTTGTCTTTTCTGTTGTTCTTTATACTTTTTTTATTTGTTTTGATTTTTCGTTTCTCTTTCCTTTTAATTTTCTTTAGATCTTTCTTTAATTTATTTTTATCTTTCTTTCTCCTTATTTTTCTTTTACTGTTTTTATCTTTATTTCTTTTTGTTGTTTCTTCCCTTCATTTACTTTCTTTTCTTTTCTGTGCTTTTCCTTCCTTCCTTCCTTTTATTTTCTATCTTTCTTACTTGCTTTGCTTTCCCATCCCTTTATTTTCTTTTGTTCTTTCTTACTTTGTTTTTTATTTCATTTAGTTTCTTTCTTTCATTTGTTTTTCTTTCTTTTCTTTTTTGTTTTCTTTCTTTCCTTCGGTGACTTTCCTTTTATTTTCTTAGGATCTTTCTTCAATTTATTTTTATCTTCCTTTTTTCTTTTTTCTTTCTTTTTCTTTCTTTCTTTTTACTTGTTTTTCTTTCATTTGTTTTTGTTTTCTTTCTTTTTTCTTCCTTTTTTCCTTTATTTTCTTTCCCCTTTATTTTCTTTAGTTTTTTCTTTCTTTATCAGTCATTAGTTTTTTCTTTCTTTTTTCTTTGTTTTTTCTTCATTTTATTTTCCTTCATTAGTTTTTCTTTATTTCTTTCCTTTTTTTGTTTTCTTTTTCCTCTTTCTTTCATTCGCTTTTCTTTCTTTTTATTTTCTTTCTTTTTTCTTTCTCTCTTTCCTTTTGTTTTTCTTATTTTTGTTTTCTTTCATTCTTTCGCAGTATTTTTTTTTGTCTTTCTTTACTTAGTTTTTTCCTTCTTTTTGATTCATTTCTTTTTTCTTCCTTTTATTTCCTTTCTTTCTTTCTTTACTTTGTTTATAAAGATTATAACTGTTTTCACATTTCGCATTAAACCCCAGGAACCATGGCGTTCTGGACATTCACCATGCAAATATGCAAGTAGACAAATACCTCCATCGAGCTGTCCTATTATAAAAACTTAAGTGATATAATATAAAACATTCCTTATGATAATAATGGTTAAACAATAAAATAAATACAGACAGTAATATTCATAAATGATTTCATGAACTGTCACACGTTCAACATCATTGTCGGGTATTAATTATTCAAAAACGATAAGAAAACTTTTACTACTCTTAAAATGTCACGGCAATCGGTTTATAAAGCTGAAATACACACAAACACCAGCTCAACTTTCTTTAAAACCTTTCTTTGATTCCACCTGTAAATTCATATCACCTAGAATGTCAACTTTACATTAATACTGACACAAAAAATTGGGAATTTTCATAGTCGACAAAATTTGTAGCCGTTATAAATTCTTGTTTACATAATTTCACCATATTTAGAAATGTTTAGCTCATTACTGACCGCTGTATCCTCTGAGAATTTTCTAAAACCAGCCTTTTTAAAATACGATCTATATATGTATATGCGCGTATATTTCAGGTCTGACGGTAAATTATAATTTGCATTATGAATATTAAAGACATACGTACCTACACGTTCGCATTGTAATCCTGCATGTTTGGCTAAAAAAAACAAGAGTATGTAGGTGGCCGCTGGGTTTTGTTACCAAATGAAAGACTTCCAGAAAAAAAAATGGACATGATAGCCTGTATTTACAGTGCTAATGAATATTCATCTGCCGAGTGAACTTTCACTGTAAGACGTCACTACTACAGGCTTTACGGTACCAACATGGCCGCTCACAGGATAGTAAACATGGATTTTTGATCTCTCGTGTTTATTCCAGTGACATTGGACGACCATATTTTGAAATTGGATGCAAAACAAGGAATAAAATGAAACTACCATCTGTCGCATCGGTATTAATTCGCGTTTACCGGACAGCTGGTCCTGTGTCGCTCATTCAGAGGGTCAGATATGGAGCTGTCCTCAATAAAAGCTATTCCTCTGCGTCTACAGTCAAACACTGCTCTGCACTTCTGTACAGGAAACACGGAGAGCCCTCACAAGTTGTCCAGTAAGCCCGTCATGTCCATTGATAATGCGAGGTACCGTTAATGTGTTGACAGTTTGACAGCACTCACCCGGTGTCCTGCATGATTGACAGGTTGGAGTCTCTGGTTCTTCCTCATTTGGGAGCTGAATGTGTCCTGGTGAAAATGCTGGCGGCTCCCATCAACCCCTCCGACTTAAACATGCTTCAAGGCAAGAGCAAAGCATTTGACTGAAGTCAATAAATCAGGGGTGACCAACCCTGCTCCTGGAGATCGACCGTCCTGCAGATTTCAGTTGCAACCCATATCAAACACACCTTAGGGTTAATTAATTGGTTCAGGTGTGTTTGATCAGGGTAGGAGCTGAACTCAGCAGGAATGTAGATCGAATACTTTAGATTTGGGCAAATCTCAACATAAAATGTAAAATTGCCAATATATATATATATATATATATATATATATATATATATATA
>CAIGQQ010038338.1:2209145-2240962 GCA_903798035.1 Danio albolineatus
ATGGTGTTATACGATTAATTTCTGTCATTTGAATTATTGTAAAAAAGCAATCATGTCTATTATGTTTTATTTAATAATAATACTGAAGGTGATTTAAAAACCATTATAAAATCACTCTAAAATATTTAATTGAAGTATCGTTATTGGTATCGATATCGACGATACTTGTCTTGAATGGTTCGGAAAGAAAATAATTGGCATTACCGTCCCTAGTAAGTCACTTTGAACAAAAGCATCTGCTAAATGCATGAATGTAATGTACTGGTACTCACTGCATGCGCTGCAGGTGAAGCAGCTGTCGTGATAGAGGCTCCCCATGGCTTGACACGCCTGACTGGCTCCGTAAACCGCCTTGTTGCACTTCACACAGCTGCCTGCAAAAGCAGCAAACACACCTTCAGTCTCATTCTATATAATATCATCAACATAAATGAAGAAAACCTGTGAAAAGAATTAGTGCAAAAGGTGCAGTGGAGGACAATAAGCCAATCATATTTGTTTTTGTTTTGTAACTCTTTAAAGAGAAAAAAGGGAAATACTTTAAAGCTAACACGATTGTTATTAGACAATTACTATTTTATTTATTCTTATTTTTTATTTAATTGTTTGTTTAATTATTGTTCTGTCATTTATTTTCAGTGTAACATTATTACTTATGTTTAAAAGTCAAAACCTTTTATTACCACTTATTATTAGCTCGAAAGAGAAATGGACTATTGTTTGTTTATTATTATTATTATTATTAATTGGTCACAAATCACCAGGGCCACACGGAATCTGTGCGCACCGATTTCCGCAGATGTTTAGCCAATCATTGATTCTGTTTATTTAGTTGTGTAAATGAGTGTAAATGTATATTTATTCAGTTTTTTAATTAATTTAGGTAATAATATTGACTAATATGAAAATATTCATATGATTTAATTACAATACAGTTTGTAAAGTCATATTTTCTGTCTTTTAGTAGAGATTTTATACAAGAGACTTGCTTTGTTTCCAAATAAAGTGGATCTAATTGGATTCGCATTGTAAACATTAAAAGTTAAAAAGGTATTACTTTTTATTTCATATGTTAAGGTTTTAGTTATGAAACTCCCAAAAACATTCCGCATAAATCCGCCAATTTTTAACAAAATACTCCACAGAAATAGCAAAAAACGTCCACAGATTCCGTCTAGCCCTACTAATCACCAATAAATAACACTTTAAAATAAGAGTTTTCATGTGATTTTGTAAACTAGTTAATTTTGAAATAATGAATGCATAATAATCCTGATAACCGTGATTATTCCTCAGACCATTATCATACAACCAAAACCTATAATCTTATTTGGTAGTTTACCAGCTCATGTCTTTATTAATAAGTTCATGCTAGTAACTTTAACTTTCCAGTAAGTAAACCCTACCAGTTCAGTACCCGTTGTCCCATACTTTTTTTTAGGAACTTGACCGTCAAGTACTCGGTCACACAACTGTCAGCAGAACAAACTAATGCTATATAGACAAATACATTTCAAGAGTTCACACTTAGATACTGCCTGGCGCTATTAGCAGGTTCGGCATGCTGTCACTGAGCTTGGAGATATCTACATCCAGGACTCCCGCCTGGTCAATAAGCATACAAGGGGGTCCGAGATCAGGTAGGTCTTGAGAGCTCCCCCTGGTAAAGGGAGGAAAAGGAGGAGACGGGGTGGATCGTTGCATTACTACTGTGTAAGTTTTACAAGGACTCTCTATAGAAATAATGCATTTTATATATACTATACTGCCTCCCCCTACCCTTAAACCCAACTTGGGGCAATTCAGAATGTCGAAGATGCCATTAAATATGACTTTTAAGCATTCTGAATTACAAGGACACAAGGCATATGATCTGTAAACCATGGTAAAATAGTACAACTACAATAGGTCATGTCATATTGTGTCCTCGTAAACCACATAAACAAGTACACACACACACACAGAAAGAGAGAGTGACGGTAACATGAGAGTTAATTAGTAAACAACCAGACCCTCGTGACCTTCACAGAACATTACATTAAGATGAGCTTAAGATAACTGCGCTGCTCAAGTGAAATCACAAGACTGCCTGCTGGGAAGGTGAGCTGGGAACACAACGGGGTCTTTGTCCACGTCTGTTGGTTCAGGCTGGTCTACGTGGCAGGAGCTCGGAGAACATTTAAGCGAGCAAGAGCTGAGATAACAGCATTAAACAGACAGAGGTCTCCAGCGCTGCATGGGCCCAAACAAAAGAGCCTCTGTTTCATCTGGTATTCAGCAAACATCACGCTAACTAGTTCTGCCCACTCAGCAGAGCCTGGTCCAAATGCACAGTTCAACACAAACACCGTCAGTCCCACATCTGCTCCACAAAAAGGCTTTTCATTGAAAGAGGCGACTGAAGTAAACCGCTTAAACGCCATTTGTGACATTTCGAAACTGACTGGATTCATTACAAATGGCCAATGCTTTATGGAGGACGGAGGCACGTGGCAAAAATTATTAATACAAAATTACTAGGGGTGTAATGGATCATAGTTGATCCGTGATCCGTACAGATTCCACATTTTGGAAAACACGTGACCCGCAGATTAATAACTTTTTTGAACTTGTAGGCTAATCCAACACTTATAAACACTGCAGAGAGATTGCCTCCAGTGTCATTTAAATCCCTGTCAACTGTCCCGATGATTCATAAAATTCCCTGAAATTAAAAAACTTTAACATGAAATATTCAGGGGAATGTGACTAGAATCATATTTAACTCTAATAACCTACAAATTGCTAATACTAATCGGCTACACTGACCATTACAGAGAGTAAACATTCAGTAGGCACTCGAGAACTAGCATGCAATCAGCAGAATCCTGTGAGCACTAGTGGCTCCCGCCTGGTCACAGGACTCCCGCATGGTCAATAAGCATATCAGAGGGTCCGAGATCAGGTAGGTCTCGAGAGCTTCCCCTGGTAAATGGGAAAAAAAGGAGGACATGGGGTGGAAGGTGGTATTCTTTCAAAATGAAGTTAAGGTAGTAGGGCGAAATTGGTTTATTTATTGTGAGCCTGAATCAATCTGATTTGATTTTTTCTGATAACAGATAAGAGGCCAGCCGTGATCAATCATATCACATGCTCCTCTCGAAATTAGTTTTGTAAAACTTCACTTATGTCTAAACACATACAGTTGAAGTCTGAACTATTCACCCTCCTGTGGTTTTTTTCTTTTCAAATATTTCCCAAATAATGTTTAACAGAGCAAAATAAAATTCACAGTATTTCCTATAATATTTTTTCTTCTTTAGTAAGTCTTATTTGTTTTATTTCAGCTAGAATATAATATTATTATAATTAACCTAATTAACCTAGTTAAGCCTTTAAATGTCACTTTAAGCTGAATACTAGTATCTTGAAGAATATCTAGTCTAATATTATTTCTTGTCATCATGGCAAAGATAAAAGAAATCAGTGATTAGAAACGAGTTATTAAAACTATTATGTTCAGAAAAAAAACAAAAAACATTTTCCTTAAACAAAAAAATATATACGGGGCTTATAATTTAGGAGCGTGAATAACTCTGACTTCAACTGTAAGAGCATTTTTGTGTAGAATTTAAAGCCTTTAAAAAATAAAATAGTTGTAAATAGTTTGGCAGAGGTCAAAGTATTCACAAAATGACTGATAAATGATTTAATCCCTTGTAAATTTAGAATTGGATTTCGAAGGGAACTGACCACACAATCCAGCCTGATCTCACGAGGAAACTTAACTATTATACGTTTTGTTAGTTTACTGCTAAATTCGTACGTGTTCAGTTGTATGAAAATGGACAATTTTTAAAAAAGACGTGGCACCCAACCCCATCCCTAAACCCAAACATCATTGTAGGATAAAAAAATCGTACTAAATTGTACAAATGAGATTAAGGCTGGGCCGATAAACGATATTATATTGAATCGTGATAAAATTTATATCAATAACAATGATAAGCTCTGGACTAGGGCTGTGCAATATGAACAAAATAATCATACTGTGATTTTAGGAATGAAAATTTGCGATTGCGATTTTAGTTGCGATTTTGGCATCTGTTTTACACACATTCTAAATGTATTCAGTGCACAAGAAGTGTATACTAAAACATTTCACAATGAAATAACAGTATTAAGTTTAATAAATAAAACTGTAGTAAAATTGTCTTTAAAACAGACAACATAAAATAAATGAAGATGAAGTAACCTCAGCTCTAGTTTAACACATACTGTACACAGCAGCACTCACTGCTCGATCAACAAAACTGTAATAAATTGTGTTAAAAACAGACAACATGAAGAAATAAAGATGAACTAACCTGAATTCCAGTCAGAACAATAAATAAAAACTAACGTAAATCAAAACCACCTATTTGGTGGTTCGGTGGTTAAATTGTGATTTTTTTGCGATTGTGATTAATTGCACAGCCCTACTCTGGACTGTTTTACTCTATATTAATCTAAGAGCCAATCACACAGCAGAAAATGGCAGTCTAAAAGTGTGCTGATATTTGAGATGTTCTAAATTTTCAGCCACCAAAAATTTATCGGCCGAAAATATGTTATGCCATTTAATAGACTCTCTAATTATGGTGGCTTCAGTCATTGTTGGGGTACTCTTTTAAATCTGAAGGCTTTCACAACTTATATCGAAATATATATCGTTAACGTTATATGGAAAATGGAAAATAATAATTGTGATTGCATTTTTGCCATATCGCCCAGCCCTAAATGAGATTTCATACAAATTAGCTACTAAAACAAAAAGTTACGAATTACAGAAAGATTGTGTTGCCAAAAAAAAAACAAGCGGGAAATCAACTGGCCATTAATAATTAACACTGGCTTTGGAAGAAAAACACATGCTTGGGCTTGTCGATTAATCGTAATCGACATTCAGAACCTATAACCGATTTAATTTTTCCAATTACTTTCCCTACGTGTCACGTGACCCTGCTCTGTTAAAGGCTTTGGCTGATTTCTACTTTTGCGGCCACTTTGCAGCAATATCCAATCTCTGGTCAAGTTGGACGATGGACTCATTCTTCAGCCTTACTTTGCACGACATTGACGATGATTGGAGGCTGCACCAGAGATGCCTTTAGTCGGCATATAAAACTTGTCAGTGAACTATGAGGGGAAAGAAATTAAATAAATAAATTGAATAATCGTTTATTAATCGTAATCGAGTTAAAATGATTTTGATTTTAGGCCAAATCGCCCAGCCTTCTAAAATTCCAATGACAATAAATTCACAGACTAGCCATTGAAAATACCTTACATCCCCATCACAGATAATAACCATCCAAATAGCTCTGAAAAAAATGACAGCAGGCTCATTTTCTCATTCACTGAGCATTGAGAGCGAATTCTGGACCAAAGGACAGCCATTCAAAAGAGCAGGACGTGAACTCCAAAGCTATGGGACAGGAAGCCAAGAATCCTAGACAACAATTAAGATAAAGCCATCGAGTCGACAGGAAGATTAAGGAATCCTTCATCAAAAGAGCGCGGGGCACAAAGCATGAATGTCTACTGTTGGCATGTCTGTGTGCACAAGGCGGGACATCCCGAGTCTCTTCCAAAACAAAATAAAGCAGCGGGGAAAAGGCCAAGCATTACCGACTGCAGACAACGGGGACGCCAACCATTTGGATGTCAGCAGAGGCAAAGCCCCCATTAGACTTCACTAAAGTATCTTGTAATTTATTATCATCTTTGTCCTGCTCCGCGAAATCCAGACATTCCTTAACATCCCTGCAGCGAAGCAGCTGTCAGACGGAGACGATAAACGCTGGCTTATTACGACATTTACTGCCAACTCAGCATCCAGAACACATAAACAGGACACAGGTGAACGCAGTAACATCTTTCAGTGCCTTTCCTTTCAGAGGAATTACAGAACAACTTCTGAGCAAATCCATGCGAATGTCAACCTTGCCGTGAAACAAAAAAACAACCTTTAAAAGTCTTATTTGTTTTATTTCTGCTAGAATAAAAGGAGTTTTATTTTTATTTTTTCAAACCATTTTAACCCCTTAAGCAATATTTTCTTTCGATTGTCTATGGAACAAACCCTCATTAAACAATGACTTGCCTAATTCCCCAACTTGCCTAACTAACCTAGTACCTTCTTGCTGTCCCTCGGTATCGCCTCTCTTCAATGGGGGGCAGATCATTTAGTGTCACTGCACCCAAACTCTGGAACTCTCTACCACATTCACTCCGCTCTGTAAATAATATCTCAGAATTCAAATTATTACTAAAAACTCACTTGTTCTCTGAATGTCACTCTTCTTATTGCTAAACTGACCACTTTTTTTGGACCCAACTTTACATATTTGTCTCTTAGGTCTTGTTTTGTATTTCCACTTTGTTATTTTTGATTCCTTGTATGTTTGCAAGCCTAATGTAGTCTCTACCTGTTTAATGTTGTCTCTACCTGTTTACTGTTTCTCTCAATGTCTGCTTCTACTATTTCTTCTGTAACATTCATTGTAAAGTGCCTTGAGCTCTGGAAAGGCGCTATATAAATAAAACTTATTATTATTATTATTAGTAGTAGTAGTAGTTAAGCCTTTAAATGTCACTTTAAGCTGATCATGACAAAGATAAAAGACATCAGTTATTAAAAATGAGTTATTAAAACTATTATGTTTGGAAATGTGCTGGGAAAAACGTATTTTCCTTTAACAGAAATTTTGGGGGGAAAATATATACGGGGGCTTATGAGCATTTTTGTGTAGAATTTAAAGCATTTCAAAAATAAAATGTTTACATACAAAAAGCCTGTAAATAGTTTGGCAGAAGTCAATGTATTCACAAAATGACTGATAAATTATTTAATCCCTTGTAAATTTAGAATTGGATTTCGAAGGCAAGTGATAGACTACACAATCCAGCCTGATCTCACGAGGAAACGTAACCATTTTACGTTTTGTCAGTTTACTGCTAAATTCGTACGTGCTCAGTTGTATGAAAATGTACGTTTTTAAAAAGAGACGTGGCACCCAACCCCACCCCTAAACCCAACCATCACTGAGAGATAAGTAAATCGTACTAAATTGTACAAATGAGATTAGGGCTGGGACGATAATAACCTTGCCCTGAAACAAAAAAAACCTTCAAAAGTCTTCACCAAAATAAGATTCTGACGGTATAATATCCTTGGATAAAAATATCACAGTTTCACAATATTATGTTTACTGCTCTGAAATATATTCTTTTATAATGTCTGGGTAAAAAACTCAAACTTTTTACCAATTTGAACACAATACATGGTTTCCACTATATTCATTCTTTCATGGTGGGGCGCCACACCAAAATTCATTCCTGCCACGGCTACATTACAGCTTCTCATTCAAAACATTCAGTCTTTGTTTTGTTTTTTAATAGCGGGTAAAAATCAAACAAAAACATTAAAAGGTGAGTGAATTAAATCTTTTAAATTAGAACTTACTGTATCTGTAATCGTATTAGTGCTGTGAGTTATTTGTTTAACCATTTAAGGCAGGGGTGTGCAAACTCGGTCCTGAAGGGCCGGTGTCCTGCATAGTTTAGCTCCAACTTGCTTCAACACATCTGGCCACAAGTTTCTAATATATCTAGTAAGAGCTTGACCAGTTGCTTCAGGTGTGCTTGATTAGGGTTGGAGCTAAACTCTCCAAAACACACGGCCCTCCAGGACCGAGTTTGGACACCCCTGCTTTAAGGTGACATGCTGACTGACTGCGTGATGCGTGAGGCCAGCAAACACGATGAACACAGTTTCCATAATTATACTTTATGTATAGATAAAGGTCTGTGGTTCTGCATACAATGCCGCTGTGTAGGTCTATTGGAGACATTCATAAATATTCCTAGCAAATCTAATAAATATTAGAGACATGTTACACAAACACACTAAATCGCACTTCAGCTGTGTTTATCTGAGAGCGCACAAGAAAATCTGCGTTTGAGAAGCGTATATTTGAGGGTGTTTTGTTAGTGAAGTTTTGTTAACGAACAGAGGAAATCAGCACACAAGCAAAGAGATTCACATGCTCGTATTACACGAATGCGATTTCGACTTGTAATACTGCGCTCACCACATTTGTCATTGAAATAAAACCATAGGTTCCGTGTAAAAGGATCTGTGTAAAAGGCCTGCCACCACAGCTGGAAAAAATCCAACACTGTAAAATATAAATTCATAAAATTTATGGTAAAAAACAGCAGTTGTGGTTGGCAGTATTTCACCGTTACAAACCGTAAAGGTAATTTCTCATTTTTACAGTAAACTATCGTATTTCATTAATTTATAGAGGTAATATGTCTGCATTTTGAATTACCAACAAGATATGGGCCGGTATAAAATTCTGACGGTATGATAACCGTGGATTAAAATATCACAGACTAAATAATTCAAGTGAATCATTGACTTCTGCTGTCTTCATTTGTTTCAAAAACACAGATGTCTTTCCAATTTACACCTAAAAAAAAAAAAAAAAAAAAAGTAAACAAAAAAAATCTTACACATACCTCAGGAACAGTATAGCAGAAAATTTTGCAGGTATGAAAACCTTGACTTTTCCAAACCGTGGAATACCTTAAAAACGATTATCGAATGCCTATTACCAACATCTACATATCTTTGTTACGCAGATAGACACAGTTAACACAGCCATATGCAGGTGGTGATGAGAAAGTAACATAATAAACCAATGCGAATCACTAACAACTCTTCCCACAAGCAGAAGAGTGTATCAGAAGGTGCTCAGTGTCAATCACACAGCTACTAAACACCAGTGTGGAGACACGCATAACATTAAAGTCATGAAATAAACATTGTTCATCAACATTAGATGTAACATAAATCTCTAAAGTACATCACTGATGGCGAAACAATTAAAAAGATCCATAGTGATGTCAACAAAATGCATTAAAAGTGATGTGCCATGCAGTCGATTTACAGTTATTCGCCGTATTAAGGAAACATACTGTTAGCCAGGTTATGGATTTTTACGGTAGCTCTTTTACGGTGTTTTACTGTTAAATTAAGGCCATTTTTTTACAGTGTGGAGGAAACAATGCAATATACTGTATATAGCAGAAAAACTAAATATCTCAATTGCAGATTTTTCCAATATCGTGCAGCACTATAAACTATTAAAAATGTTATTATACTTAACTTTTTCAGACTTATCAATGTTTAAAGTTGTCAGAACAAAGATCAAGGTTCCATAATAAAACTCAAAAGCATAAAAACCTGGGGAAAAATAACAAAAACATCAATCACAAAACACAGAAAACTGCTAATTTGTGGATATTGTTTTACAGTGAGGGTAAAAGCACAAAATATTATAAACATAACATTCAGGTGACTTAAAAATTTAAAAAAGTCTTCCAGATTCACAGTGTAACTATGTGTTTCTTCATGAACATAAAAATACATTTTTTAAACCACTGTGCCAGAGATGCTTATGATGTGTCTTGAAAGACATTAGATATTTTCAAGGCTTTTGAGAGCTATTTAAATAAGGAATATTGTGTGGGTTTTGCAGATCACCCGGCCCTCCATTTACTAAAAACCTTGAATTGTTCAGTTTATACCAGGCCAACGTGAGCATTTGTCATACACTCTATTCCCTGGCATAAACACTAAGAAAGGGAGTGATCATTTCAAGCTAAAGTACAAAGGTCAGGAGTTGATGTGTGACAAACACTTCATGTGTTTAATACTAGCTCCACAGCTTCATTTAGTTAAATTTAAACCAGCTACTCCCCGGTGATCACATTATGCAGCATGTAAACAGCAAATGCCCTGAGACATGCTTAAAGGAAGCTATTTATGAGTCTGAGTATGCTCCGGCACAAGAATGCTCATGTTTGTGTCTATATTTTAAGTCAGTATCTCTTTTGAAATCACAGTAAGATTTATCAAAGATTCTTTACACATACATAAAGGGCTCTGTGCTTTTCCTGCAGGAAAGCACTTTAGCAAAAAGAGGGGGTGATACAAAAAAGCTCAATGGCAATGTGCAGCTCAGGACTTCTGAACTAGGCATGGGACGATGACCGGTTTCAAGGTTTTAGAAAAGTCAAGGTTTTTTAATACCCCTAAAATGTTCTGTTATACCGCTCCCAAGGTATATGTCATTTATGTGATTTTTTTTATGTATTTTTTATGTGTTATAAAGAAATCTGTGTTTATGAAACTAATAAAGAGCTAAAGCCAATGATTTAGCCTGACATGTTTACTGCTCCAAAATATTATAAATGTTTCTTGAAATTAGATACATTGTGTTTTTTTAGAGCAGTAATCACAACACCGTGAAACCGTGGTATTTTTATCCAAGGTTATCATACTGTCAGAAACATATACCGGCCCATGTCTATTCTGGAATATCATATATTTCTGATTTGATACCTACATCACAAAATTCCTCCTGTGAAATTTGAATTATTTTTAAAACACTTCCCAAGCAGTGTTTAACAGAGGAAGGAAATATATATTTTTTCTTCTAAAGAAAAGCTCACTTCTTTTAGTTTGGTTGGAATAAAGTAAATTAAGTAAAAACTGCTAGGGTCAATATTACTAACCCCCTGAATTGTTTTTTTTTTCTCAACTGGCTACAGAACAAACGAGGACCCCTTCTTCTCTCCACCCACTACACCACACAGCAACCTCAAAACATTATGTAATTCTCAGTGTGCCTCACACAGGTGAGTGGGCTTGACAAACCACCTGTAGAACCACACACATTTATTACTTTTTTAAACTTAATTTTAATAACCTAACTTAACCCATTTAACAAGTTAAGCCTTTAAATGACATTAAGCTACTTGAACCTTGCCAAATAAACAGTACAATAGTATGTATTGTCACCATGGCAAAGTAAAAAAAAATGTGTTATTAAAACTAATGTTTTAAATGTGTTTGAATAATTTTCTCTGTTAAAAAACACAACGAGCTGATAATATTGTCTTAAAAATTCATTATTGTTGCTGTTTATTTACATAAACACATGTATTCTTTAGTTATCTTTCTCTCCCTCTATGTAAAGTTTTACAACCACATACATCAAAATAAGTGGGAAAATCATATTTGCTCAGCGCATCCTCAGTGACAGAAAGATCCACGATGACAAGAACATCAGACGCAATTGCTATGCCAGCAAGGGTGACATACTGAACAAGTTTAGAAACATACACTCATTAGGTTTCAAACAAAAATCTGCTATTGTGCTCCTCATGTGTCCTTCGGTTATGTAGTAACTCACACAGAGACCACCCACATTTTTTATAGTTTGGAGGTCAACTTGGGAGCAACATCAGTGTTTCAGTTTTTATGGACCTCAGTCAGAGTAGATGCCATATCTTATATGATGCAGAGACTCTTAAGAAGCACAGCACTTGGAAAGGTTTAAAAAAAACTATTCAAATTTCACAGGAGGGATAATAAAATTGCCTTCAGCAGTAAAGTTATAAAAGATAACAAAATACTTTGTGTGTTTGGTTTTTGTGACATAAAGTGGCTGAACAAACTAGCAGGTCTTTTAGAAGTGTAAATATGAACGAACTTTGATCGAGACAGTTCGAATGAGAGGGGTGAAGGGTGGCAATGTTAGTTTAGGGTAGCTTCATGCTCATTCTGTGCAATGAAAAATGATCATTAGCTTGAACCATTCAAGACAAATGTACTACCACAGATAACAGCCTTCACTGTTCAAAGTGACAAGTTGACTTTACTAAAGAAAAGTTTCCTTAAGTTAAACGAACTGTGCATCATTTTAAATATTAAGTCAGCTTCCAAGTTATTACAGGTTTACTCACTTCTACTTACAAGTAAAGTAACCAATCTCATTTTACTGTCGTAAAAAAAGTAAATGCAAAGCCTTTGGTGATTGAAATGAGATGAAATAAAGAAATTAACAACAGATGAGAAAGAAAGAAAGCACAGGAACGGCTTCTGGAAGGGAAAAAATCCTGGAAATGCACCAGCAGCATGGATCTACATCGCTCTTTCACACACTCATGCACAATTGACTGTATGGCTCATTGTGGCAAAAACCACACACATATGGAGTGAAGGTCAAGTGGAAACAGGCAGAGGGTTTTTCAATCAGCGTGCTACTAAATACAATTGCAGATGTTAAAAAGCTAAATAGAAGAACACACTGGCAGTGATCACGTTGTGCTTACCAAAGTACTCAGCTTTTGGCTGGGTGTCCATCTCCTTTTCCAAGCGTTCGGTTAGCGCTTCTAATTTTATTTCAGCCACAGATGGCCCCTGATCTGTCTGTACATGAAGGGTCTGGCATGGCAGTTTGAGCGCCCGGGAAGACTCCTCATGAGGGGACTTAATAGGGAGCATTGGTGTGGGAGAAGGGGTTGCTAGATTGGGTGCAGCGCTTTTGGTCTGAGGTGTCTCTTGGGTCACCTGGGAAGGGGTGCTAATGTTGTGATCTGCCCCATTTTGAGTGCCAGACCATTGGGTGGAGATGGGTTGGGAGTGCAGACCAGAGCTAACCTGAAACGCATCCCTGCATGTCCCTGTGGGCGACTGTGAAGGAGACTTCACTGAGGTTTGAAGAAAACCTACAGGAGAATGATTCTGACCTGCTACGGGTGAGCTAGAAGAGGAGGAACTGTTTGAAAAAGGAGATGGCGTTTGGGAGGGGTGCCCACTTCTTGATGCCCATGTGCCAGGCGGGCTGACAGAGGGTGCTGCCCGGGCTGGCACAGGTACTGGGTTAACAGCATTCCCAGGACTGTCCATCCTGGATCCATCATTGTGTTGTATGATGGGTGAATTATGTTTTTGTCCTTCATAAGATGCATATGGAGCCACACTGGCAGTGCCAACCATTGGTCCAGACATGATGGGAGGTTTAGCTGCCGCTTCACCGCCCTGTCTGTAAGTATTGATGGGTGGTCTGTCTTTGGTGTAGAATGTGTTATCTGACACTTTAGAAAGACTCCCATTGATCCTCGCTGCCAAACTGGTTTTTGCCATCTCCTCCTGTTGCTTCTGAATGTGTATTTTGGCCATTTTTGAGGCAAACACTTTCCTGGTTTCTTCAAAATCAGGGTTGTTTCCCGCGTCTCTCTTCACCCGAAATAAACCGTCCTTCGACGCTTCGTACATGTTCAAGTCCTCAATGAACTTACTCGCCTCGAGTCCCAAATCGTCGTATTTATCCATGTTTGTGACTGCAAACTGGTACTGAAACAAAACAAAGTAAGTCAGTCAGCGGTTTCTGTCAGGTCTCCAGCGGTGAATGAAGTCAAACCATTGAGAACTGACGGGGAACAGCTGTTTAAACTCTTTCACCTGAGGAAAACCGCAAATACGACTCAAAACTGCACAATACACGTGAAGAGTTAGTAAACCTCACATGAAGCAGATTAAATCCAGTCAAACAGCCGACCAGCAGTGATTATAGTAAAAAATAAGCGCCCAAAAGTGAAGGTAAACTATATCAGCGAAGAGGTCGTCGGCATTCTGAGTAACATCAAGCAAAACAAAATAGACGGACACGCGCAGAACTTTCCACCGCTATTAACTTTCGTCGGCGGCTCTTGTGTAAGCCAAATTAAAACTCCATCTAAAGTCTAACAAAGTATCTCCACATTGGAGGTTTAAAGTAAGCTCTCGCTGAGAGGGACTGAGCTTCTCCCGCCGAGTCCCAGAGTGAATGAAGAGCGCGAGTCATGGGCAAATGCGCGCGACCAGCTGTGTAGTTCACGCGCGCGCGCTCGGGAGGAAAAAAAAGACGTCCGCGGCCAACGATTCTCACGGATCCCCACTATAAATAATCAAGATCAGTCTCTTCAAAGCTGGAGAGCGGTTTAGAAAGCTTCTACTTGAAAGAAACCTGTAAATACTCTCCGATGTCGTGTGGTTTTGTTGCAAATTCACATGATTAAAGTACACTGACGTGAACTGTCTCACCACAAAACACGAGGAAATAATCCAGCTACAGAGTGGAGTTTAGTGAATGTGACATAAGTAATCTGAGATAGTTCTTAAACAACCAACCTCTGTTGAAGGAACGAGTCTAATATTTACTTATGAAAGACTTAATAGTTCAACGATTGAAGGACATTGTTTTCTTGTTAAATTAAAACTGAAAGATTTGTCTTTATTTGGCCTATTTTACACTATTTTAAAACAATGTCCTTCAATCGTTGAACTATATATAATATATATATATATATTATTGATAACAGTTTTTTATAAGTACAGAGCAAAACATGAACATTTATACAATCTATAATACGTTTTTATACAAATAAGGGGAAAAAAATAAAATAAAAATAACATAAACTTTAAATATGTGGGGAAAAAAACAAGCACCAGTCCATCCAAGCATGCACCATATAGAATAAATAATATACACCAAGTTTTACTTGATCAAACTCAAAACATTGAAAAGTAAGAGTAAAAATGTCTATAAATCATAAGCGCTCTACTTTAAACTCTTAAAAAGATGAGCAAGGAAGGGGCCCCAGATTTTTTCAAACTTTTTAGAAGGATCTGCCCTATAGCAAAACGAATTATTTCAAGCTTAAGAGCATCATTTCAGTCAGCCATTTATGAAAAGTAGGTGGTAAAGTGGACTTCCAATCCATCAAGATCACCCTTTTGGCCACCACCATACCAAACATAATCAGACATTTGCTGATTACTTGACCACAGGGTCAGAGCATCCAAAGAAAGCTAATTCAATATCTGGGCTAATGATTTCTCCTAAACATTTGAATAAAACTGAAAAATATTTTTCCAATACTCAGAGATCTCAGGGCAAAACAAAAACGTATGAGCATACGTTCCTTCTGAGATCTTGCATCTGTCACATGATGGGGAAACTGAAGGGAAAATTTTATTGAGTTTAGTTTTGGTATAGTGTAGCCCAGTGGTTCTCAAACTTTTTTCACCAAGTACCACCTCAGAAAAAAATTGTCTCTCCAAGTACCACCATAATGACCAGTATGGAAATACAGTAGCGTAGTAGGCCTAATTAAGCAGCGACAGCACTGCACAGTTAAAAAAAAGACAAATCAATTCCTTTTATTAAGAATATGTATTATTGTCAGCCACTTTACACATTATAAATAGTTTGAACATTAACTGTGCTTGCAGAGTAAAAAAAATAACTTTACCATTTAAATTAAAATGTGCTTTTAAAAGTGATTTAAAAATGGCACTGTTCTTAAATAATAAAAAGAAAACTGCTGTACTTGTAAAGTATTAATGTATAGTAGCCTATTCATCAAAACCTGCAAATGTTGCTTGGACCTGATTAATATAGGTTATATGTCATATACGTAGCCTATATACATACATTTTTTTATACCTTCTGAGATATATTTTCATGTACATATAACATAACTTTGATATCTAAACGTTAACTTGTATTTTGATACGATTCGGAATTACATATTTAAATTAGAAATGAGATCTGCTTACTGATCGTCATTTACAGCAGGCCTGTGTGTGTCAGAAAAGCGAGTGATTAATGCATAAATTCCATAGTCTGTTGATATTCTTGATTCTGATTGGCTGGAGGGTGTGCAACGCACAGGTAGTTCCAGTCACTTTTGATCACAGTTCGAAATAATTGCGCTTCTCTCAAATGTTTATAGTTACTATAGCAACTCGCATGTGAAACCGATGAGAAATGTTACTGGCGAACGGGAGATCTGCAAAATTAGAAAAATACTCATCTGACTGAGAATGTCTTAAATGTCCACCCATGATCGGACTGATGAAATCGTATAATAACATAAGCATGTATAAACAGCACTGACATGCTCTCTATCTCTCTGTCTGCCTGCGCGTCGTGCATTAACGCACGGCAAGCCATTGATTATCCCTTACATACACATGTACAGTGCTTGACCAATTCATACGTGCAGTATTCCCGAGTTAGTAACTGAAATCTCAACACTACAGGACTGGTCTGCTGAAGGGCTTCTCTAGCGCGTGTGTCTCTCCCTCCGCACAACCCTCCGCCAGCGCGCGCGCCTCTTTTTCTTCCTCCGCGCCAAGCAGGCTGATTTTTTTAACGTTTGATGACGCGATGCACTAAAGTAAACATTCTAAGCACTCCGGTGTACTCGTACGCTTCAGGGAACAGCCAATGCTGTCTGATCACGGTGTTATCGGACGCGTCAAAGGGTTTAAAAAGTGTGTTCATTTAATTCTTTTATTATTCAGAGATTCTTCCGCGTACCACTGGAAGAAGTCCCGCGTACCACAGTTTGAGAACCACTGGTGTAGCCTATGTACCACTTTAAACTGTATGAGTTGTAGTCTTGCATTAATAGAACAGGTATGGATTCGCTTCAGCCCCTCTTCCCATGTATCATTTGAAATGTTAATTCCAATGTCCTCTTCCCAAGCCATTTTATGGTTATCAGAAGGCACAGCAAATTGGTAGTCAAACAAGTAAACAAACTGCGTCACTAGATGCTTGGCCATAGAAGGGTTTACACAAAAGATTGTATGCACCCCTATAGTTGATATAAAAATTAAGATTAGTATAACATTAATCTATAATGTATTTTTAAAATAAATGATATACAGTACATATATTTCGAGTCTACAAAGATTTAACTTATTTTTAAAGCATTTAAAGCATACTTTGAAAAAAATACTAATAAAACTAGTGAAAATTAATGGATTTAATATACTTGTTCAAGTTCACTGAAGCAGTACTAAATATATATATAAAATATATAGGCCTATCTAAGGGTATTTTTTAAGGTATAACTTCTAAAAACCTAAAATGCATATGATTTAGATCAGTGGTTATTAAACTATAACTAGTGGTACACAAGCTTCCTTCTAGTGGTACACGGAGGAATCTCTGAATAATTCAAGTGAAAAAAATGAACACACTTTTAACCCTTTGACACATACGATAACACCAATGTGATCAGTAAATTGATTTTAATAGGCTAAAGCTTTTATTTAAGTGGCTGACAATAATAAAGATTCTTAATTAGAAGAATTAATCTGCCTGGTTTTTTAACTGTGCAGTGCTGTAGCTGCTTAATTAGGCCTACTGCACTACTGTACTTCAACACCGGTTATTATGGTGGTACTTGGAGGGACAATTTTTTTCTGAGGTGGTACTTGGTGGAAAAAGCTTGAGAACCACTGATTTAGATATAACACCTCTCCAATCCAAGTCTTCTCTAATACACACACTTATTAATGATTCCAACTTGTCTTCCTCCTGATGAAAAGGGGGCAAAATCTGATATGTAGTGGGGGAAAAAAAGAAGAGCGTGTTAATCAGACGCTGTATTCGAACCGGGCTCATGATCGATCACGTCAAAACTTATTCCCATGCGCTTTACGAGCTACGCCACTCACGCTCTTGTCAGTTTCGCTCTTTAGTTGTCTGTCAATCAAACAGTGATGGGCGGGAATCACTCAACTAGCTTATTCCAAAATATTTTCAAAATAGACACTACAAAATCAGCTTTTTTTTCCCGCCTCGCAGGGGCCCCAAGTGCGCACGGGCCCCTGGGCCTGTGCCCATAATGCCCATTGGTTAATCCGGCCCTGGGTCGGGGCAAGGGATTAGGTAGGTTAAGGCGATATTAAAGCTTCATATCACACTACTCCACATTAAAATTTTCACTGGTAGCAAAATCTGATGGGTAGCATTGCGTCATCAAAATGTGCTACCTACTTTTTGAATGGGAGGTAGGACAATCTGACAAAGAAGGACAGAACACTGGCCTTGATCCCCTGTAATTCCCAAAGAGTATGACTTGATGTTCCCAATCCCAGACCAAATAATGCAACAATATTCTTAATAGAGGTGCCACGGTGGCGTTTTGGGCAGCATGTTCACCTCACAGCAAGAAGGTCGCTGGTTCGAGCCTTGGCTGGGTTAGTTGGCATTTCTGTGTGGAGTTTGCATGTTCCTGTGGTTGTGTGGGTTTCCTCCGGGTGCTTCGGTTTCCTCCACAAGTCCAAAGACAAGTGGTATAGGTGAATTGGGTAGGCTAAATTGTTCGTAGTGTATGAGTGTGAATGAGTGTGTATGGATGTTTCCCAGAGATGGGTTGCAGCTAGAAGGGCATCCGCTGCGTAAAACATGTTGAATAAGTTGGCGGTTCATTCCGCTGTGGCAACCCCATATTAATAAAGGGACTAAGCCGAAAAGAAAATGAATGAATTAATGCATTTTTAATAGATTTTAAGGGTGTCCGTAGTATCTGGGTCAAAAAAGAAAATTATTTTATTGGACTGTGTTTAAGATTTCATTTTTTTAAACCAAACAACTAAACTATAACTAACTATGGGAAGGAATAAATAAATAAATAAATAAATTGTATTTATGGTCACATCATATGACATCATGTCCTGTTTTTGGTTCATTTACTGTAGATGTCTTTGATCACAAGAGATTAGCTGGAAGTTTGAATTAGCCCTCAAAGTTGAGTCTACAAAATATTGTTGTGAACCAACTTAGTTTTTCAGATACAATATGCAACTTGATATTCAAATGCAAAGTATTCAATTACACTCAGTGTATGATAACAGGATGGCCAAATCACAATCAACACACTGATTTGATGACATTATATTCTAGTACAGTGTTTCTGGTGGGCTGCAGTGGGTCGCGGAGTGTGTGGACAAAAAAGAAACAAACATATATTTTTTTAATTTTGCTTATATCGGACTTTTATTTTGAAATTTGCATGCGACAACAGTTCAGTTTAGTTCATAGTAACTGAAGCTCTCCTTACCCTAACCGCTGTTTACAGTGTTTGTCGTTTTTACTTTGTAATATTTCTATAATTTGATACATTTTATTAAATGACAACAACAAAATATTGTTTATTTGTAAGTCTTGGTGATTTTCTTATGATTTATCTATCACTACTTGTGAATGTTTCCCAGAGATGGGTTGTGGCTGGAAGGGCATCCGCTGCGTAAAACAAATGCTGGATAAGTTGGCCGTTCATTCCGCTGTGGCGACCCTAGATTAATAAAGGGGCTAAGACGAAAAGAAAATGAATGAATTAATACTTGTGTATGTAAACAAATAAATAAAAATTAATTATAATTCGTAAAGTTTATTATAGTTCCTAAAAATTTGGGACGCGGCTTCATGACCATGTAAAAATGTGGGTCCCGTGGCCAAACCAGTTGAGAACCACTGTTCTAGTATATGAAGCTCTAATTTCTGGAGATGTGAAGAGGAAAGTGAAGTGATTGATAACATACCTCATGTGATCAGCTCTACGAGCCAGACATTCCTACACGGCAACATTATCTCCAGTGTAAGAGGGACAGAAATGCTTTCCCCTGAAAGCACATCCAAACAACATACATGCACAGTTCAGTCCTTTTAAATATGTGGCCACGTAGGCCACACATAAAAAGTATGAATATAACGGCAGAGCTAGAAATAAAAGACAGCAAATGAAAAATCAATTCACAAAACATTGCATCACACTTCTGACATGTAGACAGCTGTGTGTGACAAAATAAGTTAGGCATGTGTAATTGCTGACAATGGTTATGCATTTGTGTAGAACAGCACTGAAAATGATTCTTGCTGCTTTAAACTACTTATAAAATTAGCTGAATCTACACTATTCTTGAGTTCTGTATGATCAATCCACTCACATTTGTGAAAAACAATTCAGTTTTTTCGTATTTTCAGTCTTTCTCTGAAGGGTGGCAATAAACATTAAAGAGCCGATCCTCCCTATACGTCGAACCACCAGGGGCCTCTTAAATGTGAGTCAGTTCTGTGCTTTCGGTTTATTTAGGCATAAAAACACTTTGAAATAAACATAAAAACGGCGGGATTCCCTTTCCTTTTCATTAAAGGTGCCGTCGCTCATCCTATGCAATCCTTAAAACAGTCATAAAGCGGTGCGTGACTGTCAGACGCGCTCCATAGTGATCAAAAGACGCTGTTTCCCAAACGGATTCTGTACACGTGATTTGAAGCGTAGCGAAAGTCTGGGTTTTGGGTGCGTGTTTGAACAGACATGTACACATAATTAATAATAACAACATCTAAAGATGGTGATCTTGGTGGGGTTTTTCTAAACACAACTAATTTGTCCTAAATGAGCATAGAAAGTTAGGAAAGCAATCGAATGCTTTCATGATAACGTTATTATAATGTATTTTAAAGTGACGCCTCTGATATTTAATGTAATTAAATGAAAATTCATAATAAATTAGATTAATTCGTTGCTCTTATATTAAAATGTGTGAGTTATACAGTGAAGAAAAGGTTAATGAGATTTGATAATTCTATTTTTTAAATGTTAATTATCTGAAATATTTGTTTGTTTTTTTTTGAGGGGGGGGGGAGGGGGTATCCCTTATTTTCACATCCCAATGTTGACAGGTATGGACTAGTCTGGTTTTGGGCTATTCTCAGACGTCTATTAGATTTTCACTGACAGCCCAAATTTAGCCTTGTTTTTGCCAAGACGACTATGTTCAGATGTCTATTAGACGTCTATTAGACATCTTTTAAAAACAATCTCTTTGATTTTAATAATCAGTGATAGTAATATTTATGTTGACTGATAGCAGAAACTACAAAAACATGAACGGGCCACTAATGTGAACGCAGTAACACAATACAAGAAAAGACACAATACGCAGGAAATGAACACTCTAAAAATATCTCTCAAGTCACACGAGGGAAAAAACATCCCTTCCTCCTTTTAAAATCAGCACATTTGAGGAATGTGGGACTTCTGGGAAATGATTCTGCAGTGTTTTATTAGTGAGTCACTTGTATAAGGCCATACGGGACAGCTGAGTAGATCAATTTCAGACTGAGTTATGTGTGGTTACTGAGTAACATGGCAAAAAAACATTCCCAAACAACAGAGGTTCTGTCAGCGAGTGTCCCGGGAGATCAACACCCTGAAGGCGCAACACTTCAGTTGACATGAAAGGCTTCCTTTATTCCAGATCCTCACTTTTGTTCGCTCAAGTACTGAGAAACATCTTCTCGGATGCATTTGGAGAAGGTCAGACGCTCAACAAGTAGAGTTGAAAGCCATTTAGCGAGGCTCTAAATGGTGTCCGTGTATATGTGTGTCATTGGGCTGGGCTGCAGAGACTGACAAAATCAGGCGAAATAATTCCAGTGCTGAAATGTGATGACTCAAGTCTCTCCGCTCTCAAATTCAAAGGGAATGATGAGCCCTCCTAAAACTGTCTGACAGGAGCAGTCTTAACGGCCCTCTGAAATGTGCATTTTTTATTCAATGTTTGACGTAGGGGCGTCACGGTGGCGCAGTGGGTAGCACGATGGCCTCACAGCTAGAAGGTCGCTGGTTCGAGCCTCGGCTGGGTCAGCAGGGAGTTTGCATGTTCTCCTCGTGTTGGTGTGGGTTTCCTCCGGGTGCTCCGGTTTCCCCCACAGTCCAAACACATGCGCTAGGGGAATCGGGTAAGCTGAATTGTCCGTAGTGTATGTGTGTGAATGAGTGTGTATGGGTGTTTCCCAGTGATGGGTTGCAGATGGAAGGGCATCCGCTGTGTAAAACACATGCTGGATAAGTTGGCGGTTCATTCCGCTGTGGCGACCCCTGATTAATAAAGGAACTAAGTTGAAAAGAAAATGAATGAATGAACTTTGTGCAAACGTTATGTCAACCTAACAGTTCCACGTTACAACAGGTTTGCCAACTTTAAATAGTTAACTAGTCGCTTTATACACTATACATGAATAAAGCCAGTTTGACGTAGTCTCAACCAGTGTTGGGTAAGTTACTTTAAAAAAGTAATTAATTACTAATTACTAATTACTTATAATCAATATTGTATTTAAAATACTTTTCTAATTACTGTGTCTGAAAAGTTACTTAATTACTCAATAAGTAACTTAACTAAATATTTCTTGAAATCCCTGTAAACCTTGAGTGGACAAATAATAAAAATGTAACTCTGTAAATAATAAATACTTAGATAAAACACGAGTCAAACATGAAATAGTTTAGCCTTTTAGTTTTCTGAATCATCTTTATTATATTCTATTTTTAAAAAAATCTATAATAATTACATGCATAATAATTTTTAGTATGCAATGTAACCTTCTTAAATATTATTCTGCATATCTATCGATCAGGCAGGATCAGGCAATCTTTACAAAAACAGCATTATTTTTGGCGGTATTAGAATGAAAGCCCGTGCAGTATGATCGGAAGTGGACAAAAGGCTTCAGATTTATACGGCATGTTTTTGAACTGGATTGTGTCTCTCTTGTTTACCTGTGATCCGATCGAGCAAAAGGTGTCTTATTACTCTGTAAACAGAGCAGCATCAGTCATGTTCAATTCGCCGACTCCCTCTGTCACATCTGCGTAGTCATCCTAGCCTTTCTCATAGTAATCTTCATAGCCCATGTAAGGTGCGCGATAGCCTTGAAAAAGCCGCGCGCTACAGCAGGCAGGTGCGCAATGAGGAAAAATAAATTGATTAATACTGTAATGTTCTTGTCTGGGAATATTTTCATTTGGTAAAACAGCCACTCGCTTCAGCTGAGTCCGACATCTTCCGCTTTATGACTAGCAGCAAACTGGCGCGCGGCGCTCTCACATGCATCTGCACTACGATGATTTTAAAGCGCCAGAGTTTACTTTTACCTTTAGAACATAAATTAATAAAATTGTGTAAGATTATTCAGCGAGTTTAATTATTTTACAATGTAACGCAGGTACATTATAAGTAACTGTAATTAAAATACCTAAAAATGAACAGTAATTAGTTACTTTACTTTTTCAGTGGAAAAGTAATTTAATTACAGTAACGGGTTACACCCAACACTGGTCTCAACTGAAAAATAAAGAGTGGGCGAGACATAGAGTAGCCCCTCCCTTTTTGCAAAAACAGCCAATAGTGTTTAGCTTTTATCACAAGTCTGCCAGCGAGAGCGGTTTAGCTAAAGCGCATCAAATGAAAAACGTCTTGAAGGGGGCGGGGCATGTCAGACACTAGAGAGCATTTGATTGGTCAGAAGATTTGATGAGAAACTAAACTATGAGGTGACATGAAAAGAAACGTTGACCGATTTAAATGGAAGTGACAAGCTTTAAATCAGTTTTATATTTTCTAAATGCAGATTTTGTCACTGTTTGAGCACACTAGCTAATATAGATATCTTTACAACAAACAGACTGAAACTCAGGAAAACACAAGGAATATATCAAGACATGTTTCATAACAATAGGCAAAACTAGTTGTTAGCATTTTTAGAAATATCGTTATAACATTTGACCAAAAGGTGGCACTGCAACGAAACTTTTTGAGCCCTTCAGGGCACAGTCCCGAACACATACCGAGTTTCATAACAATTCGCCTATGTGTCTTTATAATACAGAATTTTTTTACATAATTCAAAATGCCCAATGGCCGAAAATCATCCTCTTTATGCATGTTGTCTTACTCCAAGCTGTATCGGCTCGAAAGCCTACTAGCAATGAAGCATATTAGGTGATGTGCATCTCTGTAATGAGAAGGGCTGTGGTGTAATGACATCAACACCCTATATCAGGTGTGCAGAATTATTAGGCAACTTCCTTTCCTTTGGCAAAATGGGTCAAAAGAAGGACTTGACAGGCTCCGAAAAGTCAAGAATAGTGAGATATCTTGCAGAGGGATGCAGCACTCTTAAAACTGCCAAGCTTCTGAAGCGTGATCATCCAACAATCAAGCGTTTCATTCACAATAGTCAACAGGGTCGCAAGAAGCGTGTGGAAAAAACCAAGGCGCACAATAACTGCCCATGAACTGAGAAAAGTCAAGCTGCAGCTGCCAAGATGCCACTCGCCACCAGTTCTGCCATATTTCAGAGCTGCAACATCACTGGAGTGCTCAAAAGCACAAGGTGTGCAATACTCAGAGACACGGCCAAGGTAAGAAAGGCTGAAAAACCACCACCACTGAACAACACACACAAGCTGAAACGTCAAGACTGGGCCCAGAAATATCTCAAGACTGATCTTTCTAAGGTTTTATGGACTGATGAAATGAGAGTGAGCCTTGATGGGCCAGATGGATGGGAATCCATGGATGGCAGCCTTTTGAGTGTCCTTGCAAAGAAAGGTGGCTATATTGGTCACTGACTTGTTTTTGTTTTGTTTTTGAATGTCAGAAATGTATATTTGTGAATGTTGAGATGTTATATTGGTTTCACTGGTGAAAATAAATAATTGAAATGGGTATATATTTGTTTTTTGTTAAGTTGCCTAATAATTCTGCACAGTAATAGTCACCTGCACACACAGATATCCTCCTAAAATAGCTCAAACTAAAAACAAACTAAAAACTACTTCCAAAAATATTCAGCTTTGATTTTAATGAGTTTTTTGGGTTCATTGAAAACATGTTTAGTGTTCAATAATAAAATTAATCCTCAAAAATACAACTTGCCTAATAATTCTGCACTCCCTGTATAAAAATTCTGTTGTGTATGGGATCAGATTAGGAAAAAAAGGTCCATTAGCAAATTTGCATGACCAACCTGAACATTTCTGCACTAGCCATGCCACTTCTTATAGACCACTTCAATGCAGTGATGTCACTGCCCCTTGAACATTTCCTTCTTGTCGTCAAACTGTTTCATAGCTGTAACAAGAGGCGATTCAATCATAGCGTAATGTTAAAACAGCTACTGTAACATTGTTTATCAATTTGTGGACCTTTTGAGATTCTCGGAAGCTGTGGAAATTAAAAATGTACAATAGGAAATACGTTAGGACACTTGTTATTGTTTACATCCCTCAAAATGATCTACAGGAATTACTGCTTTATTATTTGAATGAATTCTAGCATTTCCGTTTTCTTCCATACAGTCCGCTCCCCCCCACATTTACCCCATCCCTACTGGAATCACACATGACTTCCAGATGGATCTGACACACCTGAAGACACCTGTAGTCATCGATCCAGTCACTGAAGCAGGGTTTGATGAGGTGATGATCAGCGCCAGCAGGAATCTCGCTGTTGTCTGAAAGCACAGCGTGACCTCCGCATCTCCATTTCAGCCAGGAGGTGCTGGCTAAAACGGGCTCTTCAGAAATAGCTACAAAACACTCGCGCTGCCAGCCCCGGCTTGGAGACCAAGACGAAACATTTCCCATAAACCCGAGATCACCTAAAACCCCCTTTATTCAGCAGTAGTTGTTTTGATTTCTGCAGAACACCTGATAAAAGTGAAACCCATCTCTGTGTCCTCCTTTTCGTAGGGTTCATTCTGAAATCCAGACTCCAGTAAGGCACATTATAAAATATGGCGTCTCTCATTCGTCCACCAGAAAATTAATGAGGGCAGTTCTGGGCGAGAGGATGGCTTTCTTAATGGTGCGGTCTGAGAGAAGACGGGCTCCCAGAGGACTGTTTAACACCAGCTCCTGCAGCTTCTGGACGTCCTGAGCCACTTCACGAGGTACCGACACGTCCCCACAGGCCTTATTATTGATCTGAGGAGAAACAAGCATTGATGACGACAGAGTTACAAGGTTAATACACAAACATTATAGTCACCATGAAATCAAAATAGATGATTCATACTTTATGAAAATACTACTGTATTTATTATGATCACATACAGTTGACATCTAAATTGTTTTATCTTTTTCAAGTATTTCCCAAATTATGTTTAAAGGTTCAAGACACGCTGGGGTACTTATTTTGAGATGTTAACGGGTGTTGAGCATTAGTTAAGACAGTGTTAGCTCCTGTCAGCTGTAATTGTGGGGAAAACTGGATAATTTTGAGCTTTTGTCAGCTAATTTTATCTTTCGGGTTTTTTTTGCTGTGTACAAGTGCTGTGTACAAGTGCGTATGAGAAAGTGTTGAACGTTTAATGCACAATAGGAAAAATATTAACTGTTCATGAGGTAGATGGCCTGAGGAAAGAAACTTTTCCTGTGTCTGGCTGTTCTTGTGCTCTGTGCTCTGCAGCGACGACCTGACGGTAACAGTTCGAACAGGAAGTGTGCTGGGTGCGAGGCGTCCAGGGTGAATTTGCGAGCCCTTTTACTCACTGTGGAAGAGTACAGTTCTTGAAGTGCAGGAAGGGTAGTGCCAGTGATTCGTTCAGCAGTCCGGACTATTCGCTGTAGTCAACAGAGGTCGGTTTTGGCAGCTGAGCCGAACCAGACGGTGATTCTCTCCCCACAGAGCTCCATGCCCATTTCACAGCATTTTTTTGAACATTTTCTGAGGTAGACGTGCCTGAACGAGGGGGGTTTGGCCCTTTAATGCCCTTGGATGGCCCTTTAAAGACACCCTGGAGTACTTTTATTCATATGTTATCAGATGTTTGTGTGTTGAGCATCAGTTCAGACAGTGTTAGCTCCTGTCAGCTGTAATTGTGGGGAAAACTGGATAATTTGGAGCTTTTGTCAGCTGATTTCATCTTTCGGGTTTAAAATCATTTTTGGGGCGGATCAAAATCGGTGAAGTAGCGTGAATCTGCTAGTGGAGGGATGACGCGCCGCTTTCTCATTATTATTCATAGCGGAGTTTTTTTATCCTATGAGAAGAGCCTGCTGCTTAATTATTCATGAGAGCACATGCTTTCCGAAGGCTAAGCAGACCTGCCAAGCTGGGAGACCCAATGGGTGAGATCGCGTCTGCACGGTTTTCCCCCGCGATTCTGTCAGGGTCGATGGTTCGCAGCAAGAATTTTTGTCGGGAGAGCTGTACGAGAATTGGAGAATGGCGGATTTTGCCGTTTATCGGTTGTGTTCGTTACGGTCTATGGTTCGTCTTTGCCTATCCATGCTGCTGTGTTCACATGTTTAAAATCCTCCAGATTACCGACAAGGCTGATAGTTGGAATAGACAGGGCAAGAGACCCGCTACACGATTATCTTTTTGAAGATAGAACAAATTGTGGTTATGTGTAAATGAAATAACAAATGTAGCAGGGTAATAAATAACTTACTGTTTTTCTAAATTTCTTTGCATTTTAACTGTGTAAACTATAAAATCATGCGCCTCCTCATGGTTTGTGTCTCACTGTGAGAGCCGACTGTTCGGCCCCCTCTTTTCCCCCTGCTCTGCCGGCCACGCACACTCTCCCCGTAGAGCTCCATGCCCATTTCACAGCATATTTTGAAATTTTTCTGAGGTAGACTTGAGCTGAACGAGGGGGGTTTGGCCCTTTAATGCACTTGGATGGCCCTTTAAAGACACCCTGGAGTACTTTTATTGAGATGCTAACAGATGTGTGTGTGTTGAGCATCAGTAAGACAGCGTTAGCTCCTGTCAGCTTTAATTGTGGAGAAAACTGGATCATTTTGAGCTTTAGTCAGCTAATTTGATCTTTCTTTATAATCATTTTTGGGGCGGATCAAAATCAGTGACATAGCGTGAATCTGCTAGTGGAGGGATCACGCAACGCTTTCTCATTATTATTCATACCGGAGTTTTTTATCCTATGAGAAGACCCTTAATTATTCATGAGAGCATGTGCTTTCCGAAGGCTAAGCAGACTTGCCAAGCTGGGAGACCCAATGACTAGGTGAGACGGCGTCCGTGCATGGCACAGGTCTTATGTGTTTGTTTCCATGATCCTCAGGGTTTGTCACATGTTTTTCCCTGCTATACTGTCAGGGCCGATACAGTAAAGCTGTTGGTTTGCAGTAAGACTCAGGCTAAAAAGTTTCTGTCTGTAACAGGGCCAAATCGATTCAACTTAGAATTGTTGATAGATTCCACATCACACCACTTCTGTGGAAGTGGGAGACTACACCCATTTGTTATGGAATTGTCCTGCTATTAAAGCTTATTGGTCAAAAGTTGTTACTTTTATGAGCCGTATGTTTGGACTTCAGCTACAGTTGGATCCATTGTCTTTAATTTTAGGTCTCCCGGCTGGACATTTGCCTGACAAATTTACTAATAGTTTATTTGACATTTTAGCCTTTGCGGCCAGGAAAAATATACTGATAAACCGGGTCAGTGACAAACCCCCATCCTTGAAAGGGCGGCACAATATTATTAGGGAAATGATTCCCTTAGAATTCCTTACCTGTGTCATTCATATGTCCACTGTGTCTGGACTCCTTACTTGGACCTTATTGATGTTTCTTTAAGCTGCATTTTGAGTTATGGTATGTCATAACTGAATTTTTGTATTTTATTTTACTATTATTTTATCTTCATATGTATATATTTTTTATTTTTATTTATTTTTATTTTCATTTTGTTTGTTTATTTACTTATTATAATTAGTATGCTATTATTTATTTAGTATATTTAAATTTTGCGTGTATGTTCTCTGTTTATTAATTTATTTTGCTTTTATGTAGCTTTGCATTGTTAAAAAGGGCATTGTCTGTTGGTTTGTTTCAATGTGTTTTATGATTAATAGTTAAAATGTTAATAAAAAGATGTTTAAAAAAATCGTCCAGATTACAGGGTTAATGGTTGAAATGAGTTGTTAGTTTTGTGTGGGTTTGTGTGAAACTGAAGCTGGTACAGTAGCATCTGCTCTTCAGTGTGTCCGTGGTCAAACGAAACACACCCGTACAGTTGGACTGCATCATGGGAGAAAATCAACCCTGTAATTATGACTCCCAAAGTAGTTTAGCCACCCATACAAAGTAAAGGGGATTCCCTAAAATACTGCCAGCCTGATCAAAGCCCTCTGGGTAATCTGTGGTTAAAAAAATATATATATATTTTTTTAAATCGTATGATCATTTCCCTTATCTGGAGATGAAATAGAGTATTTAATCTGTTTTAACAGCTTTAAATGTTTAATAACTTTTGCATTATCTATGTTTTCACAGATTTTTGTACTGTGTATATTGATTGTAAATATCTTCCCAAGGGCTGTCAAAAGACATTTGCTGAGGAAAAACATGAAGATTTATAGTTTTCTTATTGGTTAATTTGCCTTAGTTTGGCATCAAATGCAATTTCTGTATGATATTTACGTAGCGACTTTGTAAGTGTATAAACTGAACACTTCACTAGTGAGAAAACAGTTAAACAGAGCATCTGCAGCGTGAGGATAAAGAACGAGCCTCCTCCATTCGGCCTCTTTACTTTCTCTTTAGTTTACTTTTACTCTTTTACTCCTTTACTTTGGTGGAGTGAGGAAGCAGTGTTTTAAATATTTAATTTCCTTTGTTAAGCACACAGATTTGTGTCAAAACTATTTCTAAATTCAGCTCTAATCTCCAGCAGAGGAATAAATGAACAATAATAATGAAGTGTGGTCAAACAACTTATTATATCTAATAAGTATATCTAATAACTTATATTACATAAGTTATTATATAACTTATTAGTTATATCCAAACATGCGTCCTGTTCTTATGCCACATATGGTGATGCAGACGTCTCCAAAAACCCCACAGGCGGACAAATCTAAACTTGTCTTTATTATAACAAACATAAATATCCATATAATCAATAATACTGATAATAATAATAATAACAACATTATACAAATCCAGGTTGTCTCAAAACAGCATCGCACCAACAATGCGCATTAACACACCTCCTTTATATGACCCATGAGTCCACAAAGTGGGGCAAATGGATATACTATTTAAAACAACGTGGCGCAAAATGTGAAAATTAGGGTTGCGCTGGTCTGAAAATAGCAACAAATCACGCCAAACATGCCTTGCGCCTTATTGCACCGGGTGTATGATTGTATTAATATTTTCCTATTCGCCCTCATGTGAACTTAGTTTTCTTTTTCAAATATTTCCCAAACGATGTTTAACAGAGCAAGACTTTTTTTCAAGTCTTATTTTTTTTTCCCTCTAGAAATAAAGCATATTTAAACTTTTTTACAACTATTTTAAGGTCAAAATTATTATTTCCATAAATTCTTGCAATGATTCAGACATTACTTTCCGCGTTGCTGGAGCCTCAACTTATGGAAAGCAGCATACCATTTACCAATTTAAACCAAGACACTGAACGACTCACGAGGGCAAGTAGAGACACACGCACCCAAACCCTTAAAAGAGAGCCAAAGGAGGAAGACCTCAGCCCCTCGATGGTTCAAGTCTGTAATAATCGCTCAGCCATCATGCCAAATTCAGAGGCCGATCCCTTCACACACGCACAAATTACAGAGCACACATGCTCAAATACAGGCTTTTAACCCAGAGGTAAACACTTTCCTTTTGCTTTTTTTCCCTAAAGAACATCCTCTGCTGACTATTTTGCAAATAAACAACAGAGATGCCAGTCCGCTCGATGGTTGGTTGTGTTTGCAGCAACCAGCATAACTACTATTAATAATTTACTCGCTCTCAAACCATTCACAGGATTTCTGCAAGGTAAATTTAAGACTTCAGACATGTTTAAGACCATTGTGAATGAAATTTTAGGCTCACTCAGTGCTAAACGCAACGTTTTTTTTTTTAACTGCCCAGTTGGAAAAGATTTTTATTTGCTCTATCAAACTTTTTTTATATAATAAATTGAATAATAGAATAATAACAACTTAATAATTCAAAAAATAAATAGTTTAGTTAATTCTAAGCAAAAATATTTTAAATACTTTGCCAAAACAAGCAAGCAAGCTCTAATTGTATAGATAGTTTGTTTCAACATAACAAATAAGTAATAAATAAGAATTACAAATAAATAAGAAAAAATGAAAACTGAATTTTTCACATAGTCATTATGGAGGATTGTGTGTAGAATGTTGAGGAAATAAATTAATTTAATCCATTTTGGAATAAGGCTGTAACATAAAAACATGTGGAAAACGTGAAGCGCTATGAATACTGTCCGGATGCGCTGTATAGTCCCCCTGTATACTTTTCACCCCCATTTCTGTTTAATGGAAAGAAGATATTTTTACACGTTAATTTCTCTGTGCATAATTGTGATTACAAAACTGCATGACGTACCCGTACAGACAGCTGAAGTGTATCGGATGTCTGGAGGTACTCTGGGTCGACACTGGGCCATGGCTGCTGAAGGACACTTCCCTTCCCAGACAGCACGCTACCTTGGGGACTTCTCACCTGAGACAAACCTGACACAGAAAACATTGCAGACGGACAATAATGAATACAGTTTATACTGACTGAAAAACTCCTAAATATACAGATGATATGCATATAGGATTCTTTCAACATTTCTAAACATAATAGATTTAATAACTAATTCCTGATAACAGATTTATTTAATCTTTGCTATGATGACAGCACCTAATATTACACTAGATATTCTTTAAGACACTAGTATTCAGCTTAAAGTGACACTTTAACTAGGTTAATTAAAGTTAGGGTAATTAGGCAAGTCATTTTATAACAGTGGTTTGTTCTCTATTTAAAACAAATATTGCTTAAGGGGGTTATTAATATTGACCTTAAAATGGTCAATGACCTCACCAATATAAAATGAATAAGACTTTTTCCAGAAGAAAAAAAGTTATTAGGAAATACTGTGAAAAATTCCTTGCTCTGTTCAACATCTTTAGTGAAATAATTAAAAATGAAAAAATTAATGGGAGGACGAATAATGTTGACTTCATCTGTAAGTCAGAATCTTTTACAGTGTAAGGTTTATTCATTTCTGCAGAATGAGTTTCTCTGAGCTCTATAGAAATATTACATCAGTTTAATAACAGTTTAAGAGAACGCTGCAGCACATAAACAGGCATCAGACGGTCACGCGATGCTCAGAAACACAGATTCAGAAATCTGTGCCTGACCTCAACTGGACCTTCAGGAAGGATGTACATTTCCGCTTGTCCTTATTGTGTGTGTGTGTGTGTGTGTGTGTGTGTGTGTGTGTGTGTGTGTGT
>CAIGQQ010038338.1:2256399-2273696 GCA_903798035.1 Danio albolineatus
AAATTAAATTAAATTAAATTAAATTAAATTAAATTAAATTAAATTAATGAACATGTATACAAAAATAAGCCTGTAAAATAACAGAAAAGATACTTTCACCTACATTCAAAACAAGATCAAATAGATAAATACATGCTTATTTAAAATGAGCTGAATCAACACAACTCTTGAGGACTTCTGCGACAGCTTAATTCAGGGTTCATGCACAATTCTCATGACCTAATGCTTCGTGTAATGTCTGTGTGTACATGGTAAATAAGAAAAACCATGCACATTCAGATTTACTACAGCACATCATAAAACATGCAACAATCATTCATTTACTATAGTCTTTTAGTCATTTACTCTTTAGGCTTAGTCCCTGATTTATCAGAGGTCGCCACAGCGGAATGAACCACCAACTACTTACAATAGTTTACATTTTTTATTCATATTTATGTAAAATGTATTTATATAATGCACTAATAATAACAGGTTTTCCACGACCGTATGAACCCTGTTAGTTGTTTTGTGTTTAAACCACTTAACTTTGTAAAAACCACTGAAGTTATCTTGATCTGTTTGTGTTAGTATAGTTTTAAACCACAAAAACGTCAATGAGTGTCACGTTTTAAAACCTTTAGCAATAAAAATCTGGAGATCAAACCCCCATAATGCAATCTGCATAACTAACAGGAAACACACACGACTAACAACACTGTTAATCAACACGTATTTTCACAGCGCACTATAAATAACCAGTAATTAGGTGTTTATGGAGGAAAAACTCCTGACAGTGAATATGTGTCACCCAATTTAAATGTACAATTCATGCACTAACTTTTTAACGAACTTAACTCCTTCATGTTGTCCTAACACAAATACATTTTCTATTGTTTTTTTTCTCTGATAATCGTGTGATGCTTTTTCACCCCTTCTGTTAATATTTGCATTTTGCAAATGTAATGTACAGTTTAAGTCAGAATTAATAGCCCTCCTTGTATAATATTTCCCTAATTTCTGTTAAACGGAGCGAAGATTTTTTTTCAACACATTTTAACATAACGGGCCCTATGATACACCCGGTGCAATAAGGCGCGAGGCATGTTTGGCGTGATTTGTTGCTATTTTCAGACCAGCACAACCCTAATTTTCATATTTTGCGCCACGTTGTTTAAATAGCAAATCCATTTGCGCCACTTTGTGGACTCATGAGTGTGCTGGTCTATAAAGGAGGTGTGTTAATGCGCATTGTTGATGCGTTGCTATTTTAAGGAACTGAAATAGACTGCACCATTGACCAACTGAAAGCTGCTCTAAAGTTCAGCGCAGAGTGCATTGCCCGTAGGGCCAGACGGAATCTGCGGACATTTTTTGCTATTTCTGCAGAGTATTTTGTTAAAAATCTGCAGATTTATGCGGAATTATTTTAGGAACATCATAACAAAAAAATTATCTATGAAATAAAAAGTAATGCCTTTTTAACTTTTATTTAATGTTTACAATGCAAATTCAATTAGATCCACTTAATTTGGTAAACAAAGCAAGTCTCTCGAATAAAATATCTACTAAAAGACAGAAAATGTTACTTTACAAACTGTGTTGTAAATAAATCATGTGAATATTTTCAAATTAATTAATATTTTTACTGAAATTAATTTGAAAACTGAATAAATAAAAATTGACACATTTACACCAGTAAATAAACAGAATCAATGATGGGCTGAAAAATCTGCATGCGCAGATTCCGTGTGGGCCTATGGAGGTTCAAACACTTAATACACACAGATGTAAAGTGACACACAAATAACTTTATAGATGAAAACAATTAAAGGATTAAAATGTTACAAAAATGTTATTGCCTTCTTCATGTCGGGGGGCTTTTTCAGTTTATTTATGACAGTCTGCATGTGTATAATGCTATTATTATTTGCAGTATTATTTATTATATGGATATTTATGTTTGTTATAATAAAGACAAGTGTAGATTTGTCCACCTGTGGGGTTTTGGAGACGTCTGCATCACCATATGGGCATAAGAACAGGAAGTGTGTTTGGATATAACTCAGTTGTTTGAGCACACTTCATTATTATTGTTCATTTATTCCTCTGCTGGAGATTAGAGCTGAATTTAGAAATAGTTTTGAAGCAAATCTTTGTTTTTAACAAACTCAATTAAATATGTAGACTAATGGATGTGCTCAGTGGGGTGAGTGTCCACCGTTTCATCACTCCACCAGAGTAAAGGAGTAAAGCAAAGTAAAGAGAAAGTAAAGTGGCCGAATGGAGGAGGCTCGTTCTTTATCCTCGCGCTGCAGATGCTCTGTTTAACTGTTTTCTAGCTAGTGAAACATTCAGTTTTTACAATTACAAAGTCACCATGTAAATAGCAGATGCACCATGATGCGACGCAACTGACTCTTAAAGGGAATGGGAGATGAGACTCTGATTCGTTTAATGCAGGTTATGCTCAAAACACACCCAGAACTCAACAAGAGAATAAGCACAACCTTGTTAAACCATGCGCCGGGGCGCAGAGCGTATGTTTCCGTCTTTAAAATAGCAAAAGGGGATTCGGACAAGCCCTTAATGCTTTTACACCATGCACTTTAGACTTTGTGCCTAGATCATTTAAATAGAGCCCGATGGTTATTTATAATATTTGACTAGATATTCTTCAAGATACTAGTATTCAGCTTAAAGTAACTTTTAAAGGCTTAACTAGGTTAATTAGGGTAAAGATAGGGTTATTAGGTGAGTCATTGTATAACAGTGGTTTGTTCTGGAGACAATGCAAAACAAATATTTCTTTGGGGGGCTAATTATATTGACCTTAAAATGATTTTTAAAAAATTAAGAACTGCTTTTTATACTAGCTGAAATAAAATAAATAAGACTTTCTCCAGAAGAAAAAAATGCTATGGGAAATACTGTGAAAAATTCCTGAATCTGTTTAACATCATTTGGAAAATATTTTCGTTTCTTGTGTTATCATTATGTGATTGCGATACACTGTGGGACCCCCTTTAATATGAGATGGTAAATCTCAAGGGGTTTATCCTAATAAATTAATTAGTTCAGCTCCTACCCTGATCAAACACACCTGAACCAATTAATTAGGACCTGAACAGCATTGGATAATTACAGGCAGGTGTGCTTGATATGGGTTGCAACTGAAATCTGCAGGACGGTCGAGCTCCAGGGCTGTTTCTCAATTCCAAAAACACAGAGAACGGACTCATGTTCTTGTGAAGACCGGTCTTGCCAGATCACATCAGGAGAACGAACTCGGGGGACCGCGAGGACAGAGAATGCGTCCTGTGAGGAATTAGATGCTGCGTTCTTCCTGATGGTCACATGACCCTCGCGCGTATTTAACCGAAAATTATTTAAACATTACAGCATCCATACGACGATTTATTGTTTCACATTATATACTCTGCATAAAGACTTTACAAATATACGCTGCACATCACAAATAACACAGATTTGAATACAAATTTCAACAAATAAACACCCTTAATGTGTTCATGCCTTTAATAAGATGTTCATGCTTTCACCATCTCATTTAGGGAAACTCTTGAGATAAATAAGTATATCTCTGAACTTTAATTATAAATCTATATAAAATGCTGCGCTTCCCACCTCCAGTCGCAAAGACTTCTGGGACTTCTAAAGCGAGTTCGGTGCTCAAGTCTGCATCGGTACGTCCTTGATATCAAGAACACATCCGGGAACTTTCACGCATCCTCCGTTCTTGCGGTCTTGAGTATTGGAACTGAACTTCGGCGGATGATGATGGCATTACACGAGAACACGAGGACGCAAGACCGCTAAAGAACGCATATTGAGAAACAGCCTAGGAGCAGGGTTGGTCACCCCTCATGTAAATTAGCAGATTTCCTTATTTTGTGATTCATATTTTATTGATTTTACCTGTTTATTTCTGCTTTTGAATTGCATTATGGGAGCTTGATCTTTCCTCCAACATTGTTTAATCTTGAGAAGCTCTAAAAAAGTTTTTAAAAGCTGTAAAAAAAGACTTTTATGAGCTTGTTTAATAGTTTGCAGTGCTGTATTGTGTGGGTTGGTGTTGTATATTACGCTACAAACATCTTGTAATAAACTGCAGCACATTTCCTGTTATTTTACAGACTTATTCCTCTCTCTACATTACTTCTTATTAGGGCTGTCAAAATTAGCGCGTTAATGCACGCCGATTAATTTGAAATATTGAAACGCATTTAACGCAGTGGCAGTTTTTTCTTATTTCCTGTTCTGGCCGACGTGTGTTCAGGGCCGGCGCGTCCACAGAGGCGACCTAGGCGGACGAGAAGGGCGGCAGAATAGTGAGCGAACCCCCCGCGACACCTACCCCCTCCCTCGGCGAGTATAAAAGCCTCGAGATGCGGCACCAGGCGAAAGTATAAATCCAGCTTAATCCGCGACACCTACTCCCTCCGTCCCGATCCGCACGTTCATCCGCGAACCGATCACTTTCTTTTTCATTTTCGGGTTGAGGGCGGCGTGATCACCGTTCGCCTAGAGCAAATTTGATGAACGCGACCGTGCGCGTTAATGACTCTGAAGGGAGTCGCTTATACCGTGTGAGCTCGCTGTACTGCCCGCGTTGTCTCTCTGTGTGTGTGTGTGTGTGTAAGAGAGAGTGTTTGTGTATGTGTGGATATCCTAACAACAAGATTAAACGCCTAACATCGCAGACAGTCGCTCAAAGCAGTTTAGAATTTAATGTTTAGAGATGGCGTGAACAAAGTCCATGTAAGAAGTCTAGCTTATAGTCTTTAGTACGTGACTTTGATGTGCCCCTTGGTGCTTCTTGCGTCCTTGTCACAGCACCAGTGGCACAGAATTTAAGCACCGAAATTCACATGCAGATTGGGTGATTCTGCTTGTGAGAGACTTTTCTCACTCTTAGGTCACATGTCAACAGACTGGACTGTCTTAGCAACTACCAAAATGCTAAGGAGGACTAAGCAAAATTGTTTCTACTTTATAATTAATGTTCTCAACTTGCGAAACAACTTTACAATGAATACAATTGTTTGTATTTAATACTTTATTATTATTATTATAATTTTCCAATTTCCATATTTGCAATGCCTGTATTTTGGATTTTTTTGTAGTTCACTTCGAATCCAACATGGAAATAATTAAGTTTGTTATTGGCATTGATTGTTTTCAAATTCAAATGGCACTTACACGCCTGTGTTTTTATTTCTGTAATAAATACGGCTTTTCGTGATTAATCATGATTAATCACAAACAAAAGTGTGATTAATTAGTTAATTTTTTTAATCAATTGACAGCCCTACTTCTTATGCATTATATTATTTCTAAACTACTAAAATGTCAATAAAAGTCACTTTGTTAAATTGTAGAGTTGAATATACAATATCAAAAGTGGACAGAGCAGAGATCAACATCCCATAATGCAATTCACAACAGTAAACACACTAAAAATCTCACGAAACACTGAAGCCGTTCATTAACAGATCTTTTAGACGGTGCGGGTCAGTCTACGCTGCGCTAAAGTGTGATGCTGCTATCGATCGTGTTGATGAGAATGTGTGCAGGGTCAATGCGGTGACATTTCGCAGTCAGATTTGTTGAAGTGAAACGACTCGGACTGGGTCGCTGTGCACCCAAACACCTGCTGGGTCAGACAGAGAGCAGACGGAGACGCTTTCCTTACCTCAGCGGGTTCTGAGGGTCAGTGTATCTGAAATAGTACCAGGAGGAATCCACAAAGGTGTCCATGGTGTCTGTTTCTCTCTCCGCAGGTCCTTTACACCTGACGAAATAAAAGCGCACACACACACATACACACACACGCACGTAAAAAAAAGTTAATTCTCAAGAAACACGGCCACTTGGGCCTCAGTGACTCATATAATGAACAGAATCCTGCACTGGGTCAAACTATCTGACATACTGAAAGGTTATATGCATAATTTCATTCGTTTTCCTTCAGCTTAGTCCTGTATTTATCAGGGGTCGCCGCAGTGGAATGAACTGCCAACAATTCTAGCATATGTTTTATGCAGCGGATGCCTTTCCAGCCGCAATCCAGTGGTGGGAAACACCCAAACACACTCATTCTCACACAAACACACACACTCATACACTACAGCCAGTATAGTCTATTTAATTCCCCTATAGAGCATGTGCCCACACCAACACGGGGAGAACAAGCAAACTCCACGCAGAAACGCCAACTGACCCAACCGGGACTCGAACCAGCGACCTTCTTGCTGTGAGGCAACAGTTCCAACCACTGAGCCACCGTGCCGCCTGTGCATAATTTTGAAAGATTAAAATACTTTCTCATACCCACGTTTAAAGCACAGACATTGATTCAGGTTTAATTTGAGTCCGCTTGAGCTTCTTGACCAGCTCACATCCACATGAGTCAGGGAAAAGAGATGCGAGTTAATTTAATCATTTTTATATCATATTATTCATGTATTTTTAAATGAAAAAGGCTTTTTTTAATGGTTGATTTATAATGTGGATGCTTATTAAAGTCAAGTTTTGTTATCCCCTATGGTAACCGTAGACTGTAAAAGATATGGCCATAGTATCACCCATAGTTTAATAAAGAGCGCAAAAGAGGCTACAAGTGGGCGTGGCCAATCGGCGCTATTTTGTTCACACGTCACTGCTCCAACCGGGGGTGTCCAAATAAGGGCAAAGAGGCGGAGCATGTGTGGAGATACAAACACCTGCTGGCATTTTGCTTAGATGGGCTTAATAGTTCATAACCTGCCACTTGATCTGCCCTATTTGTCTTCAGTTGTTGATTAAAGAGGTTAAGATCTGCATTAACTGCATCTTCACTGTAGTTTTCAGTCATAAACATGACTAAATATGATATTTATTTATTTTATTTTTATTTTTTTTACATATTACAAAACATTTAGACTGAAAAATCTGCCTGAAAGTGATTAAAGGTGTGATAAATCTGTATGTACTTCTAAAAGTTACATTTTGTCTAGATTATTATTATTATTATTATTATTATTATTATTAATATTATTATTATTATCTGTGCTCTTTGTCTTCAGTGGATAAGGAGGTTAAGATCTACATTCATCTCATCTTCATTGTAGTTTTCTGTCATAAACATGATTAAACATGAGATTTATTTAACGAATTTCTGTCCGTATTACAAAACAATTAGGCTGAAAAATCTGCCCGAAAGTGATTAAAGGTGTGATAAATCTGAATGCAAGAACTTCTAAAAGTAACATATTGTCTAGATTATTATTATTATGATCTGCGCTTTGTCTTCAGTTGTTGTTTAAGGAGATTAAGATCTGCATTAATCTCATCTTCCCTGTAGTTTTCTGTCATAAACATGATTAAACATAATATTTATTAATTTTATTTAACATTTTTTACATATTATAAAACAATTAGGCTGAAAAATCTGCCAGAAAGTGATTAAAGGTGTGATAAATCTGAATGCATGAACTTCTAAAAGTAACATATTGTCTAGATTATTATTATTATTATGATCTGCGCTCTGTCTTCAGTTGTTAAGGAGGTTAAGATCTGCATCAACCGCATCTTCACTGTAGTTTTCTGTCATAAACATGATTAAACATGAGATTATTTAATTTTATTTAAGAATTTTTACATATTACAAAACAATTAGGCTGAAAAATCTGCCCGAAAGTGATTAACATATTGTCTAAATTATTATTATTATTATGATCTGCGCTCTGTCTTCAGTTGTTGTTTAAGGAGGTTAAGATCTGCATTAATCTCATCTTCACTGTAGTTTTCTGTCATAAACACGATTAAACATGAGATTTATTTATTTATTTATTTATTTGTTTTTTTGTTTGTTTGTTTAATTAATTAATTAATTAATTAATTAATTAATTTCTGTGCATATTACAAAACAATTAGGCTGAAAAATCTGCCCGAAAGTGATTAAAGGTGTGATAAATCTGAATGTATGAACTTCTAAAAGTAACATGTTGTCAAGATTATTATTATTATTATGATCTGCGCTCTGTCTTCAATTGTTAAGGAGGTTAAGATCTGCATCAACCGCATCTTCACTGTAGTTTTCTGTCATAAACACGATTAAACATGAGATTTATTTATTTTATTTTCTATATTTTTTTACATATTACAAAACATTTAGGCAGAAAAATCTGCCCGAAAGGGATTAAAGGTGTGATAAATCTTCAGGCATGCATTGTCTAGATCAGAGATGCCCAAACTAGGGTCCGTGGGCCAAGGTTGGCCCATGGTAACCTTTGATTTGGCGCACCATCCTATCTGAGAAGAGAATGAGATCGATGGGGAGGACAGGGCCGAATGTCTATAGATCATCATTTCTAATTTAATGCAACTGTTTTTGTTTGTTTGTTTTATTGCTTCAAAAAACAAACAAAAATTTAATATTTTAACTAAATGAGTCAGATTTTTTTTAAGTACTTTGTTTAAGTACTGTCACTTGACCATGCAGGTCAAATCAGGTGCCGCTTGACTGTATTCAGAAGAATTCTACTATAAGTAAAACATTTATTTATTTTTAAATGTATAAAATGATAAATTAGGAAATTACTCATGGCTACTTTAATGTTATAAAGTTTGGTATATTTAACCTCGGCCCACCGCTGTCCATCAAGTTTTTTTTTTTTGGGCCCTTCATGAGAAAAAGATTGGGCACCCCTGGTCTAGATTAATTATTAATATGATCTGCGCTCTGTATTCTGTTGTTGATTAAGGAGGTTAAAATCAGCATTGACTTTAGCTTGACTGTAGTTTTCAGACTCACTGATGTTCCTGTCAGTGTGCAGGATCAGTCCAGCACACACACATTTCACTAAACCAGTAAAATCGCAGCTTTTTTTGTGTAATAAAGGCATAAATAAATAATGGCCTAATGTATCTGTGGCGTCTGAGCACCTCATTATGGCTCATATGTGGGTTATAATGCACCTGGCTTTCAAAGAATTAACCTGCTACACCTTCGGCCTGTTGCTAGGCAACCACGAAGCGCTTGGCACGGCTGGTGTAATGGGCAGGATTGTGTGGTTATTCGAGACGGACTGGACTCTCTCAGACTGAACACACACTTATTCGTGACCGAATCTGCTCGTGCTGTGTGGGTCGGGGGGTTCGCCTGTTAATTTGTTTCTTTTGATGCATGTGACTGGCCTAATGTAGTCTACTGAGACTCGTTAGAGTAAGTGTGACTGTATTATAAAACTGACAGATGGATCAAGGTGCAGAGCGCAGTTCACTTTGGGGTGTTCACTTTGACATTCCCAGATACAGTGCATCCGGACAGTATTCATAGTGCTTCGCTTTTTCCTTATTGCAGAATGGATTAAATCGATTTATTTCCTCAACATTCTACACACAATCCCCCATAATGACAATGCAAAAAAGAGTTTTTGATATTGATGCAAATTTATTAAAAGTAACACCTGATAAATCAGATGTACATCAGTATTCACAGCCTTTGCCGTGAAGCTCTTCATTGAGCTCAGGTACATTCTGTTTCCACTGATCCTTCTTGAGATGTTTAAGCAGCTTCATTGGAGTTCACCTGTGGTCAACTCAGCTGATTGGATATGAACAGGCATACACCTGTCTATAGAAGCTCCCAGGGTTGACAGTGCATGTCAAAGCCATAGACTGTAAAAAATATGGACGTAGTATCCGTGACGTCACCCATAGGTTTCTGATGAACCCAAAAGAAGCTGCTAGTAGGCGTGGCCAACCGTCGCCATTTTGTTCGCGCGTCATCGCACCAACCGAGGCATACCAAACAAGGGCAAAGAGGCGGAGCGTGGGCGGAGCGTGAGCAGAGCTACGGGACATGCTGGCATTTAGCTAAGGGCTTTCTTATGGGAGAAACACATAATATTTCATTACCTGCGACTCTTTAGTGTTCTGACCACATGTGCTTGGTTGTACACTATATCAGTAAAGTGTTTAGACTTTTAAAAGCACTGCTGTAATACATTGAGCCACTTAACATCGTTCTTATAAAGTTTTTCAACAGGAAGAAAGTGCAAACTACATCCAAATACTTCAGATATAGTCTGTGTTAGTAAATGCAGGGCTATTTAGGAAATCCAGGCAGAACACTGGATGACAACGCTTCAGATGACGATTTTATAGACTACAGCTGATCAATCTGTCAGATTCTGCAGTGCATTAGAGTTCTGAAGAACATTATGAATGATAAATTATCCTAAATAAAGCAAATACATTTATAGATATGTTATAAGTGTATAATTTCACTCACCTGGGAAACAGAGGCCACGTGAATGGTTTGTGAGCACAATTAAGTGCACACAGCATGCCATATCATCTGATAATGGTAGGAAATTATTCCAAAAGGCGACTGACTGTGTAAAGGCACATAAAACAACACAAAAATACTATGAATATGCCGAGATCAAGAGCTAATCAGCCGGAATCAGCTGAGGTGACGTGACGGCGACCAGCGGGACTAGCTGTCACTCAAGTGGCCACGCCCTTAATTTGCAAACTTAATTTAGCTTAATATAAAGTTATAAGTTATAAAAAAATGAGTTATAAAAAAAATTCACCCCCCTCACAGTTGTCATGAAGGGTAATATTAGCTATATAAACCAAAATCGCTCTTTGTACCAGGCTGTAAACACCTTTTTTTCCTGCTGTAAAGTTGGCCATTTCACCAGTGGGCTCATTAGAGATTTGCTCTATTATGGAGCCAGGACTAGCTGAATTTTCGATTAATTGCAGTTTTAGTTACTTCCGTATTGGCTTCCCGAGGGAGAGCGGGAGGTTGCCGCTTGGTCAAAGCACAAACCAAGCAGGAAGACAAAGGAATTGTCTGTAGACCTCCGAGACAGGATTGACCCGAGGCACAAGGCTGGGGAAGGTTACAGAAACATTTCTGCTGAAAGTTCGAATGAGCACAGCGACCTCCATCATCCGTAAGTGGAAGATGATGAACCACCAGGACTCTTCCTAGGGCTGGACGGCCATCTAAGCTGAGTGATCGGGGGAGAAGGGCCTTAGTCAGAAAGGTGATCAATAACCTGATGGTCACTCTGTCTGAGCTCCAGCGTTCTTCAGTGGAGAGAGGAGAACCTTACAGAAGGACAACCATCTGTGCAGCAATCCACCAATCAGACCTGTATGGTAGAACGCTATGTGGAATCTGCCAGAAGGCATCTGAAGGACTCTCAGACTATAAGAAACTAAACTTCTCTGGTCTGATGAGACTCAAACTGAACTGTTTGGAGTGAACGCCAGGCGTTACGTTTGGAGAAAACCAGGCACCGCTCATCACCAGGCTGATACCATCCCTACAGTGAAGCATGGTGGTGGCAGCATCATGCTGTGGGGATGTTCTTCAGCAGCAGGAACTGGAAGACTAGTCAGGATAGAGGGAAAGATGAATGCAGCGATGTACAGAGATATCCTGAATGAAGACCTGCTTCATGGTGCTCTTGAGCTCAGACTGGGGCGACGGTTCATCTTTCAGCAGGAGAATAAGTCAAAGCACACCACCAAAATATCAATGGAGTGGCTTCACGACAAATCTGTGAATGTCCTTGAGTGGCCCAGCCAGAGCCCAGACCTAAATCCACCTGAACATCTCAGGAGAGATCTGAAAATGACTGTACTCCGTCGCTTCCCATCCAACCTGATAGAGATTGAGAGGTTCTGCAAAGATTGATGCCAGAGTTCAGAGGAGAATGGCCAGACTGGTTCCAGCTGATAGAAAGGCAACAGTAACTCAAATGAGCACTCGTTACAACAGAGGTCTGCAGAACTGAAAGCACAACACGGCCAACCTTGAGGCAGATGGGCTACAGCAGCAGAAGACCACACCGGGTGCCGCAAAATATATGAATGACGCTGTTATAAAAAAAAATTCATGACATATTTATGACGGCTTCATGATAATCATGTTTATGACAGATTAATGGCAAGTCTTGATGTCTTGGTAATGTTAAGTTGTCATGACGTCGACAAAGGTTGTGATGTATTTGCTTATGTCAAGTTGTCATAACAAACAATGTCATTTTTGCATTTAAAATGTCACAACTGTTATTATAAGCATGCTTAAAATCGCATTTCACATTCAAGACGTGTCACATCATGATTATAAAGGTCTTATGAGCATCCATTATATGTATATTTACACATTTGGCTGAACTAGCACTGTAAGACCCCATTATTCCAGTAGCACGATCACTGACAAAGTATCTGTGCAAAAATAGTTAGCAGTGCCGCAGTTGTGACTTAACGCCTATTCCATCACAAGCAGACTTAGCTATAACTGAAGCACAGCTGGTGCGTCTGACCCAGAAAACCACAGTCATGTTGCAGAACAGATTCTCCCAATGAGTCTGAGATTAATAAAGTCTTTCTTTTTTACACAATGTTAGTTCATGCACTAAATCAGCACTAAAAACCCACCTGCGAGATCTTTCTTGAGCTCAGATTTCAATTAAATGTCGCACAACGAAGACAATACATCTCCCGGTTCCACAAACGACTGCTCTCCTCAAGGACGAGGCAGATATGGGCATCTCTCGCTTCATCTTTCTCTCATTTAAGAAACTGAGGCCTCATCAGATACTGTAAGAGATGATCCAATCTGATTTTCACAGGTACAACCTGACAAACTAGGTCTTATTGTCTGAATCAAATACTGTAACTCAACGAAGAGTTGTTTATTAGTCCTACACTGTAAAACAGTGTTTCTCAACTGGTGGGTCGCGACCCAAAAGTGGGTCGCAGGAACATTTTCAGTGGGTCGCGGAGTGTGTGGTCAAAAAAACAACATAAGTTTAATTTTTAACTTGTTTTGCGCATACCGGACTTTTATTTTGAAATGTGCGCACGACAACCGATCCCTTTGGAATCGACGTGGAAAGCGTCACGTTGCCGAGCAACATAGAGAGCTGAATGATAAGCTGTGATAAGACGCTGAAAAAGAAAATCAGTGAAGTAAGCCTCTCCCAGTTTTCGCGATCTGAGTGCGATCAAACCCATCCCATTCAGAACTACGTATTTGTATGAAAGTGGCTTCTCTTCCTTGGTGCAGCTTGAGTCAAAACAAAGGAACATGTCTGACATGGTGCTACCCAAAGATAGTGCTCTGTCTACCATCACTCCTGACTTTGAAACTCTTATCACATCAGTAAAGCACATCCTCAGTTATCTCATTATCTTCCCAAATTACTGTTAAGTGAAACAGATGTTTATAATTGCTGTCATATTAGATGTAAAAATGGTTATGGATGTTTTAATCATTTTACAATTTGCTGGTTTGTTCCGTTCAACAGGATCAGTGTTCATGTTTTATTAACAGTTCAGTTTAGTTCATGGTAACAACCTTTCCTTACCCTAACCACTGTTTACAGTGTTTGTCGTTTTTACTTTGTAATATTTCTATAATTTGATACATTTGGTTAAATGTCCGCAATAAAATGTTAACAAATAAATACAAATTAATTATAATTCCTAAAATTATATTACAGTTCCTGAAAATTTGGGTCGCGGTTTGATGACCATGTAAAAATGTGGGTCCCGTGGCCAAACCAGTTGAGAACCACTGCTGTAAAACAATCGCCATAAATGAGCAGTTTTCTGTATTTTGTGATTCATGTTTTTATTGTATTACCCCCCATTTATTTCTGCATTTGAACTGCATTATAGGAGCTCGATCTTAATTTTAACTTGAAATGTTTAAAAAAGTGACTTTTTTCCAGTGATAATTTGTAAATTTCGAGGTTCAAGAACAGATCGGGGTAACGGATCCGGCATGTTACCAGAGAGATGTCGCGGTGGAAAGTGAAGCGTGGGTTGTGGGGGGTGTTAGTAGTTGTCATGGACAAAGTGAATACCCAGAACTGGTGGATCTCATGTAGGCTCCTTTTACACTAGTGCGTTTGAGTTTTAAAACGGCGTTTTAGCATGAAAATGATCCGCGTCCACACTGGTGTTTCACCCAGCGTTTCTGAACATATCTCCATCCACACTACGCCACCAAAAACGTATATCATGTGACCATTCGCACACTCTGGGCATGCACGTTCAAGTATAAACAGGAAGCATGTGTCTCGCTCGGCGTTCTAAATAGGGCTTACGCCGCTTGAAACGCGAGCGATTAGCGAGTGCTGGAACAGTAGCTTGCCTCTTGCGAATATATGCAGCTGTTGTAGTAACAAAGGCAGAGTTTAACTGCACAATGGAGCCTAAAACAGACAATAGTGCAAACAACGCTCCCATTTCTGTCCATGTTGTTTACAGTGAAGGCTGGTCTGCCATCTTCCGGTGGCGTTATAGTCATGTGATAGGGGCTTGACGAATAAGGGACGGATACACAATGACCCAAAAGCCCCAATCGAGTAGCAAATCTCAGCAGCCACGCCTCCATTTTCAGACGTCTCCGTTTTCCCCCATCCACACTGAGACGGAGTAGCAGCATTTTAGAATGAAAACGGCCTCTCCAGCGTTTACAAAACGCTAATAATAATTATTATTATTAAAGCTCAAAATGATCCAGTTTTGCCCACAATTAAAGCTGACAGGAGCTAACGCTGTCTTACTGATGCTCAACACTCACACATCTGATAACATCTAAAAAAAAGTACCCCAGGGTGTCTTGAACCTTTAAGATATCTTTAAGATCTTGAAGAAAATAGTCAAATATCATGTGCTGTCATCATGGCTAAAAGAAATCAGTTATTAGAAATGAGTTATTAAATCTATTACGTTCAGAAAAGTGTTGAAAAAATCTTTCTGTTAAACAGAAATTGGGGGGAAAAATGATACAGGGGGGCTAATAATTCAGGAGGGCTTATAATTCTGACTTTAACTGTGTATGAATCTATTGTAGGAGACTTAATAAACAAAACTAGGATCCTTAAAAATAGCGACACAAACTTAAACTTTCAGAAACACAGATTTAGGTCCACAAGTAATGCTGCGTCTGATCTGCTGCAACACGCCGCAGCTCCTGCCCTCATTTCTACAGCTGCTGCAATACCTCAACACTGGCCGGACAACACATCTGCGACTCCATGACTAATATCCAGCAAATGAATTCTATTGGATCAGCTCTTCAAACACATAAAGAAAACCAAAGGAGAACAAAACACACCTTATGCTGGAGCTCTGACCATAATACATAACTATACACAGCAGTTCGAATAAGGCATGGGACGATAACCGTTTTCAAGGTGTACCGCGGTATAGAATAGTCAAGGTTTTCATACCGCCAACATTTTCTGCTATACTGTTCCTAAGGTATGAGTAAGATTTTTTATTCACATTTTTTGTTTTTGTTTTTTAGGTGTAAATTGTAAAGAAATCTGTGTTTTTGAAACAAATGAAGACCGCAGAAGTCAATGCTTCATTTTAATTATGTAGCCTGACATGTTTACTGCCACAAAATACTTTAAATGTTTCTCAAAATACAATATATTGTGTTCAAAGGGGGAAAAGGTTTTGTTTTTTACCCAGATATTTAAAAAGAATATATTTTAGAGCAGTAAACACAATACCGTCATACCGTGAAACCGTGATATTTTTATCAAAGGTTATCATACCATCAGAATCTTATACCGGCCCATGCCTAGTTCAAATACACTGTTTTAATTATGCCACTTTTAGTAGGGGGCCGTTCACGTATCACATTTAAGTATGCATGGAAAACTTGCACTCGGAAAAGTTTAGATGGGATACAGCTGTGGATACTTTTTGACACTGTGCAACAGGGGTCAGCAACATGTTCTAAAAATAGCTGACCATAGCGCCATTTACCCCTCGTTTATTTTGAACGAATCTTTAGGCCCAATCCTAATTCTACCCCTTAGCCCTTCCCCTTACCCCTACCCCTCGTTTTGCGCGTTCACGTCGAGGGGTAGTGGTGTCCCAATTCTCTTTAGCTTGAAGGCGTAGGCCTAAGGGCGAGGGGTATACACCCCTTCGAACGAAGATTTTTCAGGTCCACACTTAAAACGGAGGGGTAAGAAATTTTCCCAGAATGCACCTGCCTCAGCGGCAGGATAGCTGAACCCGGAAGTAAGGAGATCCACAAATTAGTATTTTTTGTCATTATAATGAATTTTTACAACAAACAAACACATGTTTTAATATATTCATAACCGCGTTCGTGATTTACCCTCATGCTTTTAAAAAACGCTAAAAAAAAATGCTAAATTTGGCGATCTATAATCCATAATCATAACTCATGTGCAGCAGTCCCACAACATTCTGACACTCGATGACACTCGAATACCCTGTCAGTAATGTCTAGTGGCTGGGAATGAGCTTTACAGTGTCTGCTATAATGTTAATGTTGTTTTCGTGTGTTTACACAGATAAATATGGCCACTGTGTAAATACACAGTATAGTTACGATCTTATTGCCACATTAGATCGTTATGATAACATAATATACACCTTCAGTGATTTCCTGAAGATAAACACCAGATAATAACACAGCTGGAATAACTCCAGCAGTCGTGATCGTCTGATCTCATATGAAGCAAGAGATCGCGATGACATATGATGACGTGTGCAGGTGTTGAAGTGCTGGCCCAATTCTTAGAGGGAAGTTTTGAAGCCCTTTCCCTTAACCCTCGGTTGTAAGGGCCAAGGGGAAGGGGAAGGAGTACAAAAATAGAATTGAGATTGGGCCTTAGATCGTCCACAAAATGCCCGTAATTGTGAACCTTTTGCTTACAACTCATACATGCTAGCCTCCTCATTCGTGAGTCTGGATTTTGGTGCACGTCATCATGTTTCAGCAGATCTGCTCAGAGAGGGTTTATTAATACCCTTCTTCACCTCCTCCAGGGGAAAAAAAAAACTCTTTATATCTGAACTCAGGTCAGTGTTGATGAGATCTGAGATGATGAGCTCTGCTGGACTCTCACATTATTCCACATGACAGAGCGCAAGAACAAAGATTCAGATAATGGAAGAAAATGACTCCAATTACAATGGCAGCGGATGAAACTCTTATCAAACACTTGTTATTTTCTCGGAGTTCGACCGAGAGACCAAACCTGTCTGACCTCTGATTGTGAGAAGAAATTTCCTCTGAGACGAGCTCTACTGACTCGATACTCAAGCAGATTCAGATTGAGCTGAGATACTTGTTCCCCTATAAGGCAATCGGCTACTGCATTTACTGAAAAAAAGAACCTTAGTGGAAGTGGCTTAGCTGGCAAATGAACTTCCACAGTTGGTAGAACATAACATAACTAACATAACATAACATAACATAACATAACATAACATAACATAACATA
>CAIGQQ010038338.1:2277950-2295340 GCA_903798035.1 Danio albolineatus
CATTTTTGAGCTCGCGATCCACTGCCGTTTGTCATTGCTATGGCCACCGTCAGCTGGTCCTACACATGTGTGGTGGTCAAGTTTCAAAATAGTTCAGCTTTGGCTACTGTGTGGATTAATACCGAATGTGTGTCGCGGTTAAGAATGGAGAAATATGCTGGTGTTTAACTGCATTGGGCTCACACATACACTCTGCACTCTGACTACTTCAACAATGTCGATAAGCCGTGGTGGGCGTTTCTCTCTGTCTCACGCTGAACACAATCGACCAATCACAACAGACTGGATCATCGGACCAATCAGCGCAGATTAGCATCGCGGTTACGAGGGGTTTGGGAACAAATGAATCACTGAATGAATCATATGGGAGTCGTTGGGATAATTAGGTAAAATAAATACATATTATAAGACAATGAAAGTGTTTTTGACCTTGCATGCATATCAGCCTGCTGTTGGAGACCCCCAAAACCAAAATATGACCATAATAGGGGCTCTTTAAACACCTTAAACACAGCAATGATTACTTCTTCAGTGTGTGTCTGTGTTTTGTTCACCTCTGCCGGGTCTCAGGGCTCGAAGCAGAGCACTTTTCAGTGCGCTGGATCCATGCAGCAGTCGGTGAGAGGGCAGGATTGAGACATAAGCAGCTCCAAACACAGCTTCTGGAGAAGAAGAGTACGCAGACAACACCTCGCCCGTGTCACGACCGTCCACCTGATGAACAAAAGCCAAGACAAAATAAACAGACTAGCGCGAAGAAACACACCAACAAACATCCTCCCACAACGGAAAGAAAGCAGGAGTCGGCACGCAGCCAAACTCTGATGAAAGAAGCATTATCGAAAGCACTCTGTGACAATTAGCATTAAAGGGGACCTATTATACTGCTTTTTACAAGATGTAAAATAAGTCTCTGATGTCTCTTGAGTGTGTGTGTGCAGTTTCAGCTCAGAATACCACACTAATGAGGCCTTGAGACGAAGAACCATACGAGTCCATCCTAAAATTTTGAGTAATACGATTTTTTTATTTTTTTTAAACAGTTTTTTATTAGAACATAACACAAAATCAGAGATACATCAGAAATAGTCAGTAAGGATACAGATGGATACTTAAAAGATAGAGGGAGAAAGAAAAAAAGGGGGGGGGGGGCATTTGCACAGTTTTATTTTAAAACAATATATATTGTGTTGTGTTGAAGTTATATATAAAAATATATTAAAATAGATTAATTTAAAAAAATAATAATAATAACAATAAAAATAAATTAATTAATTAAAAAAGGGGGGGGGCAATTGGGAGATGTATACTTATCGTGTATGTGATGTAGCTGTTAATTAAATCTACGTTTCATGTTTAAAGTTAGTCATGTTGTATAACTGTTAGAATTGGGTTCCATCTTGCTTCAAATATATTCATCTGGAGTCTAAGGCAATAAGTTATTCTTTCCATTTCGTAAATTTCTCAAATTTTTTTGACCCATTGTTCATCCGTAGGTGGGTCTGATCTGAGCCAGTACAATACATTTTAGTGCAGCAGAGAGAAGTATTTGCAATGAATAAATACTTCTTTCCCCCATGCTCTCAGGCACCATACCTCGGACTGCCACAGTTGGATCAAAGGGAATATCAATGCAAAATACATCTCCAAGTACCTTATAAATATCATTCTAGAATTGCTGCAGTTTTGGGTAATACCAAAAGATATGAGAGTGGTTCCCTAAATGATCACCACCTTCTCTCCAGCATCTGTTAGATGAGCCTTGTAATGATTTTCCACTAGTAATAAGATTTTTTTTACATTTGGATTGTGAACATTTTCTTTTCAGCTTAGTCACTTTATTAATCTTGGTTCTCCACAGCGGAATGAACCACCAACTTATCCAGCATAGGTTTTACACAGCGGATGCCTTTCCAGCAGCAACCCAGCAATGGGAAACACCCATATACTCTTGCATTAACACCCACACATACACTACGGCCAATTTAGTTAGTTTTTAGTTTCATTTTATCAATTCCCCTCCTCAACCGCCCTCCTCCCTCGTCCGCGGTACACTTTCACTTTCTGACCGGACTCCCCAACCCTCTTCACTTTCATCTGCGACACCCACACACCCCCGCCCCGCTCTTCACTTTCGTCCGCGACACCTCTCCATTCTCTGTTAACATGCCGGATCCGTTACCCCGATTGGTTCCGTGACCTCGCAATTAACAATTAAGCAGTGCCCAAATCCCCTGGTTCGATCCTCGGCTGGGTCAGTTGGCATTTCTGTATGAAGTCTGCATGTTCTCCCTGTGTTCGTGTGGGTTTCCTCCGGGTGCTCCGGTTTCCCCCATAAGTCCAAAGACATGTGGTACATGTGAACTGGGTAAGCAAAACTGGCAGTGCTGTGATAATCAAAACGCTATTGGCTGTTTATTAAAGGGGAGGAGCTAATGTATACCCCGCCCCCTCTTAATGTTTTTTATTTCAGATTACATCAAACATCAAATAAAAAGATGCACATTTCACAGCACGTCACGAGACCCACAGGGATGAGTAAATGATGTGGTTATTTTCACGATTGGGTGAGTTGTTGCTTTAGATACAGGCCTGAAATACTGTCAGAAATTATATCATACAATACCTTCAGTCTGTGGTTGAAAAAGCAGCCCGAACAGTCGCCGATCCAGTTGGCCTGCATGCTTTTAACTCCATACCATTCAGGGAGATCTGCCAAAGCATCCAGAAGAGGCTGCGAAGACAGGATTTCTGTATTAATAACTCAAACAAGCAAGACAGATAGATAAGTACATGTACAGTTGAAGTCAGACTTATTAGCCCCCCCATATACAGTATATGTCTATTTTTTCCAGTGATTTTTGTTTAACAGAAATATTTCTTTAATAGCTTAATACATAATAGTTTCAGAGCATCTGAGAGTGTACTTGGCTGTGTTTTGGATCATCGTCTTGCTGAAATGTCCACCCTGGTTTCATCTTCATCCTCCTGCTAATGTAGATGTTGGACTGAAGCAGCTGATATGCATTTACACTGAGAAAGGGCAGAGGCTTGCTGAAGAACTACTGAGAGATTTCAGCTGCTGTCTGGGCTTTCGCTGCCAAAATACACCTTCCTTTCTTCATGTGTTTTATACTTTTCCCCTGTGCCATTTCATTTTATTAAGCATAACTTCATTTGTAAACGAATTAGCTTTGTTTTCTTTGCATATATGGATTTCTTTGGTTGTTATCAACATCTGGTGAATATTTCAAGTCAACAGCACCTTTAGAAATATATTTTCTGAGAAAAACGTTAAAGTGTTCAATACTTAAATTCCCCCGCTGTACATATTAACACAATAACACAGAACAACATTTAAATTAATGGAAAAAAGTAAACAACATAAATTAGAATTTTATATGTGTATATATATAGTATATATATGTATATATATATATATATAAGTAGTATAAGTATTTACTTAATTCCTTTTAATTGCATTGCAAAACTTCTTCTCATGTAATTGTAAGATCATGAAATTGATTTAAACATCTTAATAATGATCAATTTATTTGATGTATAACAAGTATTGCATTTCGCCATTTTGCGATGGAGAGATTAGAGCTGCTGGATTTACAACACGTTAATTCATCATTCTCTAGTGACACAAATGAAACTAAGTGTGAGAAGAGTTGAGTATATGTTTTAGTTTCCCAAACAGTGTGTAACTGATGTGAATAAAATCTGGTCTGATGTGCTTAACGCAAACTTTAGTCCTCTTGATGACTTGCTGTGTTCTCACCAGATGTGGACGAAGCCTCAAGCGCGAGTGATTTACATGTTAAGTCAATGCAAAGGCGCGAATAGACATCCTGCGATGCAACACGCGAATGAGGCAGTGCGAAACACACGATTCGCGCGAATGAAGCTGCATGAGTTGAACGTTTACATTATTGACACGCTTAACATGGGTTAAATCGCACAAATCGCTCGAATCTGAACTTTATCTGAAACACCGCAATCAAACTATTACTGTATTTATGTTGGATTTTCGCCGCATTTTGTGACAGGATAGTCTACACACACAGCTTTCTGACGCTACCTACTGAGTGCATCTAAGTTACAGTGAATGCGAAGGTTTTTTTTTTTCTAACATATGCTGTGCATTATCAAATACTCAGTTAAAATCGCACTTCCTTCCATCTGGTTTGTCACGAGGGACACGCGGGAAACGTTCCTGAATAAAAGTGAAAGTGCCAAACTGCAGTTAAAGTCGACATATTAAGAACTTGGCAAATAATTGGATGACTGATCTCCATGTATACACAGTCACTGTCTTTCTCCCCCTGCGTCTGTGTGTGTGTGTGTTGCCTCTGTAAAAATACAAATAGAAACTCCCATTTTTATGCACCTCCCCTCTTTCCCTCCCCCGACACTCCCACCTAAAAAGACCTGAACACGTCCACTTTCCTGAGCTTTTCCAGGCTGTAGGTGTGAAAACACCCTGCTGAGACAGGGGGTTTTCGTGGCCCTTTAAGGTAGCATTCAGACAAAACAAAACACCAGCGAAGAAACTAGACACAAAGGAACATAAACACCTACTGCCAGTTAGAGTTTCAGAAGTGTTATTGCAGAGCAACACAAACAGCACGCAGAAGTATAAATGTATGGAAACGCGTAAGGCGGGCGCCGTGGGTCACGCCGATCACTCGATGCAGAAGTATAAGGCCCAATCCCAATTCTATTTTTGTACCCCTTCCCCTTTCCCTTCCCCCTCCCCTTGGCCCTTACAACCGAGAGTTAAGGGGAAGGGCTTCAAAACTTACCCCTAAGAATTGGGTCAGCACTTCAACACCTGCACACGTCATCATATGTCATCGCCATCTCTTGCTTCATATGAGATCAGACGATCACGACTGCTGGAGTTATTCCAGTTGTGTTATTGTTTGGTGTTTATCTTCAGGAAATCACTGAAGGCGTATATTATGTTATCATAACCATCTAATGTGGTAATAAGATCATAACTATACTTTGTATTTACACAGTGGCCATATTTATCTGTGTAAACACACGAAAACAACATTAACATTACAGCAGACACTGTAAAAGCTCATTCCCAGACACTAGACATTACTGACAGGGTATTCCAGTGTCATCGAGTGTCAGAATGTTGTGGGACTGCTGCACATGAGTTATGATTATGGATTATAGATCGCCAAATTTTGCGTTTTTTTCCGTTCTTTTTTTAAAAAGCATGACGGTAAAACACAAACACAAATGTTTGTTTGTCGTAATAATTCGTAATAATGACAAAAAAATACTAATTTGTGGATCTCCTTACTTCCGGGTTCAGCTATCCTGCCGCTGTGGCAGGTGCATTCTGGGAAATTTTCTTACCACTCCGTTTTAAGTGTGGTCCTGAAAAATCTTCGTTCGAAGGGGTGTATACCCCTTGCTCCTAGCCCTACGCCTTCAAGCTAAAGAGAACTGGGACACCACTACCCCTTGACGTGAACGCACAAAATGAGGGGTAGGGGTAAAGGGGAAGGGCTAAGGGGTTGAATTGGGATTGGGCCTAAATCAGGCTTACTAACTGCTAACTAACACTTATTAAATGTAAGACTTAACTATTTGCTAATGCATATTAAATGATTCATAGTGTATAATAAAGTACTTCCATTTTATTTCAGAGTACAGATTGCTCTGGCTGACAAAGAAAAAAAAGTCACTCCTGGGGCTGAGATAGAAAGGATGAGGCGGACGACGGAGAAAGAGGAAGCTATGCATAATAACGATGTTTCAGGCCAGAAAGGCTCAGCTGGGCTGCCGAATGCTGAAAGGACACGTTATATGAAAAGCCAACAGTCGGGTTTTGAGATCTGCCTCTCCTCTGTCACCAGCCATTAGCACTCACGCTCACAAGAGACTCCGTTCGCTGAGCGCAAAAAACAAATAGACAATCATTGAAGAAGCCCAAACGCGGTTGGTTTCCTCAGCTCTGCAACTCATTAGCGCCCGCAGGAAGGACATTTCTCACTTACTGGAGGAGCGCAGAGATGAGTCTGTCTCATTTTAGAGCGCTCTAATCAGAGTGTTCAGATCTTCAGCTCATTTGAGGCTGGAAAATGAGTACGGTTTGAGCACTTTCTGACACGCGTGAAAGGTCACGGGTGTCTTTCTGTCAGTGTGACGTGCAGGGTGACCCGTGCTTAAGCCTGAAAATTGGCTTCTTGAAGTGTTGGGAAGAAACTCTGGAGAAATATCATGTGTTAAGTCGTGTGTCAATCATCAATGTTTTTTTTATTCTGGTCTTGTTGACAGATTTTCAATATGTGAGCAGTGCCATCTTTTTCATAAAGAAGCAATATTCATCTCCCTCCAGCAAGAGATGTATTATTATGTATTTGATTAATTTATTTCTTCTTGAATAAGCCTTTGCTTTATCTATTGATTCATCTATAAAAGAGTCGACTCATAGTTCCTCGTTCCTCGAATCGGCGTGCTTACGAGTCTTTAGCCGTTTCAGCATGACGTGAACACCAAACATAAGCCCCGCCCATTTGTGCGCACGCAGCCCCGGGAGATTCAAAACCCCCAACCCCGCCCACAAACAACAGCGGTGAGCAAAGGTTGCCAGATTGGGCGGTTTTGAATTTGATTGTGCAGGTAAAAACCTTTGGATAAGGTGTGGACTGGAATCAGTCAGCTACATCTGGCAACACAGAGAAGAGCGCTGTAGCAGACATGTGCTCAGCTGGATATTACTGGAAGTGTGCAGATGAACCAGAGATGAGACTGTGAAGAGACAGTGGTTGAGGTTTATTTCTGCAGAAATGCCTCAGCATTATAGCCCAGCCTTGTGCTGTGTTCCTCTGAAGAGTGCTTCTGAAATCTACATGCTTACAACGGAGGATTTGTCGACCGTTTGTTAAAGGAAGGATCAGAAAAGACTATTGATGTATGCAGGGGCGGACTGGCCATAGGGAGCACCGGGATATTTCCCGGTGGCCTGACGGTGAACCTGGCCTGCTATCCAACAAGCGTGAGTAAGTGCGATTGAAACGGTTGCCTTATTGTTTCTCCAGCTTGTAAATTATGTATTTAATTGTGTTTGTAACTTGTAACCGCTTGTAGTGTATCTGGTTAACTTGTATTCTCATATCGCGTCTAAAAGCAGGTTGTAAACGCGACGCGTGCCGCTTTGTTTACGAATTAAAATGTGTTTGTGAACTCGTGTTCCTCTGCTGTTTGTCGTTGCTATGGCTACATCAGCTCTCCTACACACGTGTGGCGGTCCTGTTTTATAATGGTTCAGCTTTTGCCGCTGTGTGCATTAATACTGCACTTGTGTCGCTGTTTTTACTTCTGGTTAAGAATAGAGTGATACGCTGGGAGATCAGGGGGTTAGTTTCGTGGGTGAGGTGTCTGAAATACGGGCGACTCCCGGGAAAAACAAGTGTTGGCAGATATGCTCACGCACACACTATGACTACTTCAGTATTGATAAGCCGTGGTGGGCATTCTCTCGCGCTGAGCGCTGTCTACCAATCGCAACAGACTGGGTCATCGGTCCAAAATAAAAAAACCAAAATATGACCCTTTTAATTTGTATAATAGGGGCTCTTTAATTTCCAGCAAGAGCTTGGATTATTATGTCATCCAAAAAAACAAAAAGCGCTCTGGGGTAGCTCAAATATTGAGTCGGTGTTCTTTGGGTAAGGGATTCATCAAAGCAAACAACAAAAATCAGTCCAAGGCACCAGAAAAATGTGAAATTTCTTCACGTTGTGCATTAAAATCTTTTAACGCACAGCCAGCCGTTGATTATGCCTTACATATAAAGTATAGCATAGTAAATTAGTATACAAAGTATACAAAGAAGTATTTACAAGAATTGGTAGTTGATAATAATCCAGGTTTCCGCCGACACTAAAGCCACAGATGTAATGGCATACAAACGTTGCATGTCATTTGTGCTGTGCTTCCTCGCAGGCTGTAAAGCAGGAGAGGGTTTTATCAGCCAAACACACAGGCCTGCCAGCAGCGAGTCTGCAAACACGCTCAGATCTGACTTGGACACACTGCGAGGTGGAAAAGGCAAACAGAACTCTCACGGAGCCAAGAACGGCGCAAGAGCCAAACCAAAGGCTACATCTCTATTCAAAGCTGGCCACATTCACGAATAAAACACGCTTCAACAAGGCTACAGAGAACATTTGCTGAACGCATATATTGAGTCTCCATGGCAACACTCAAGCGGATTAAACTGGGGGAAACGTGTTGGAGAGACAGAGCGGTCTGCATGTGTGAACTGCATGTTCAAGGCTGAACCAGAGAGAGAAAGAGCTGATGAAAATATCAAACTCACCGCCATCAGGCTAGGGAATTGTGGGAAAACGCCAGGGTGTTGCTATGTGTTTGCTATGGCGATTTGCGTGGTGGCATACTAGACTATATCCATACTGACATTCAACAGACATTTAACTGACTATAAGAAACTTTGCAAGTACATGTCAACTTACACTAACCCCTAACCCCAACCTAACAGTCTACTTATAATGAGAATTAGTCACAATGTAACTTAAATTCAACAAACGCACCATTAAAATAAAGTTACCAAAAAATATTCTTATGTATCTAGAACTATACACAGAAGTCTGTCCAGGCTAAAGCTCCCAGATCACCAGATACTATACTATAGATCGGGGGTGATTAAAAATGGCAGAGATGCCCAAGTAGGGCCCACGGGCCAAACTTGGCCCATGGTAACCTATAATTTGGTCCACCACCTCATCTGAGAAGAGATTTAGAATGAAGTTTGCAGCAAAGACCTTCAACAGAGATCATCATTTCTAATTTAAGATAACCTTTTGTTTTTTGTTTAATTGTTGAGCTACAAAAAAGTCAACTAGAGTCAATTGTTTCAATTAAATGTTGTGCATGAATCAGATTTTTAAAAATGTAAATACTGTCACTCGAAGATTGAGGACAGACATTGACCAGCAAATCAAGGCAAAGACAGCTTGACTCATTGAACAACATTGTGTTATAAATGTGTTTATGTTTTTATTGTAAGAAGTTTACTAGAATATATATATTTAAAAAAAAGTATAATTAATAATCTGATCAAAGTATTTTTTTCTATTTATTTTTTAATATTAGTAAAATAGGAAATTAACATTTAATAGATTTGGTATATTTAACTTTGGCCCACCCGCCTCAATCAACTCGGTCCTGGAGGGCCGGTGTCCTGCAGTTTAGCTCCGACTCTAATCAAACACTTTTTTTTAACATCGTGCAGCCCTACACCTCATGACATTTCCCCCCCCCAACTTCAATGAACACACACACACACACACACACACACACACACACACAACAGAGGAAACGAGAGTCTCTGTGAATCGCAGGAACATGCTGTGTCATTTCAGCACATCCAACAAGGATGGAGAGAGAATCAACACACACACACACACACACACACACACACACACACACACACACGGTATCAAACCTGCTGAGCTGCTATCAGAGACAACTGCTATCTAGAGCAGCCTCCCAAACAAGACTGATCTGAAGCGCTCCACAAGAACAATGCTGGAGGTTTGTTATTGGTTAGTTTTGCTTCCTGAGTCTTGCTTTTTTGTTGCTAATGTGTCCTCAGAATGGGCAGGTGCGCCTAATTTGACGTCCTACTTAAGGAGCAGCAAAATGTGATCCAGGAGACCGCTTCGGAGGATCATTTGAGATCTACTGTTTTGCTTTTTCCGCTGATTACATACACTCACTGGCCACTTTATAAGGTACTGCTTACTAGTTTCGGGTTGGACCCTCTACAAAATTTTTAGGTACGAATATATACTTTTGAGGTACCAATATGCATGTACAAATGTGTACCTTTCGAAAAGGTACCACCCCAGTGACAGCTCGCGTACCTTTATTTCTGAGAGTGTAGGATAATGTTTATTTATTTTTCATTTTGTTTAATTTAATGTCTACTTTTACAATTTGACACATGCAGACCGCTGCAGACATGTTCTAACCAACAAGCCCATGTTATATACAGTACAGATACTTAATAAATAACCTACTGTAAATTAAAAGCAATAACGTATGCTGTATTTTTGTGTTTTCACAAGCTTTCGAGACGTAAATTCCGCTTTTAAAATAATAGGTCACCTATAGCTTTCGTCATAGGTATAGGACCATAAAGAATCTGCGGACATTTTTTGCTATTTCTGTGCAGAATTTTGTTAAAAATCTGTGGATTTATGTGGAATGATTTTGGGAGTATCATAACTAAAACCTTAATATATTAAATAAAAGTAATACCTTTTAACTTTTAAATAATGTCTTCAATGCAAATCCAAGTAGATCCACTTTATTTGATAAACAAAGCAAGCCTCTGATAAAAAAAAGTCTACTAAAAGACAGAAAATAGCACTTTACAAACTGTATTGTAAATAAATCATATGAATATTTTTATATTAGTCAATATTATTACTGAAATTAATTTAAACACTGAATAAATATAAATTTACACACATGTACATAAGTAAATAAACAATCAATGATGGGCTAAAAATGTGCAGAAATCTGCACACGCAGATTCTGTGCATGCCTAGTGTTAAGTCAAGGCTGCGTTCAAAATGGCATAAATGGTTTCATAGTGCACTACAAAGGGAATGCCATTGTAAATATGAAGATCGCTGTAAAAAATACTTAAATAAAACAATTTACACGCAAGAGAGATGACTTTAATGCTTTCTTTTTAAATCATTCCAAGTTTAAATGTTAGAATGTTATGAATAGGGGACAGGGGGGATAACGGGGAATAGAACACAGCCAGGAGCTATGCCTCTAACTACAGCTCTAGAGTTCTAGTTGCAAGCGTACAAGTTTGCGATGCAGTGTGCGAATGTTCGTTGGAACGACAAATTTGGGAAACACTAAATCAACAAACTATGTTTGTAATGACGGAACTTGCGACCTTAGTAAGCTAACAATGGTTTTCAGAAACGCACCCCAGGTGGACATTAGTACATTTACCGTACATTTCTGTATCTTTAAGGTTGAATTTTATACTTTTAAGTTACTGTGAGGTACACATTAGTACTTTTTAGGTATTAGAGGGCACATATTTGACCCCTTTTTTATATTTAAAATAAGTCTTTTGTGTCAGCAGAATTTGTCTGTAAAGTTTCACCTCAAAACACCCATCAGATTATTGATTATAGCTGTCTGAAGTCTATGTAATAGAGCTCTAAACAGCTTTTTGCTGTTTTTGGTACTGGGCCTTTAAGGATAGTCCTCCCCGCCCACCGTTCCCATGTTCCCCTCAGCGTGCCTCAATCTCCGCCCTCGGCTGCGTCAGACAGACAGACGCAACAGGAACAGATGTAAAGGAAGCAGATCTCTCACTACGTTTGTGAGAAATACTACAGTAAGAACTTTACCAATGACTGTTTGATGTGTTTGTTGAGGAGTTGCAACGATGAGTCACACACAATGTAGTTACAAAGTTCGTTCACGCACGCAGCACGCACGCACGCACGCACGCACATACACACAGACAGACAGACAGACAGACAGACACTGCTTTTGCAAGCAAATGTGACAGCATACAGGTTAATCTCCACTGCTGTATGGATATCTGTTATGTTAATGTACAAAATAAACCTGATTTAATGTCAACAAACCGAGATTGTAGCGTCTTTTTTGCTGACACACGGCTGTGGTGATGAAGTAAAGCTGAAGTGAATCGCTGTAGTTCATCACAAACATGCACTGTTTTACACGTGTTAAACTTGTGAAACTCACTCTTGATCACATCTGATGATGATTGATGACCTTCGCCAACTGAACAGATCTTTTATTGCCGGTTGCTTTGCGCACGTCCTGTCTTGTTGATATGATTATACACGTTATTACGGACACATGTTAATACGCAGCTATCAATCAATTCGGTGGGCGGGGGGACCGCACTCATAAGTCAAGTTGCGGTCGGCCTCAAAACCGCTCCAAATGGTCCACAGTTTGTATTCTGTTAAATTGAATAAAAGGATTGGGTGTGTTTATATCACCCCAAAATGACCGTCTATACACTATACCTACACATATGACTGTTCAAACAGCTTCAAAAGTCGATTTTTTTAAAATAGGTGCCCTTAAATTTGTACTGAACTGTTAGATAGACAAATAAACCTGTTGAAAAGTGACAGATTTAGTGTGTATTTCACCATTTTAACGTTCACATTTAAATAGACTTTTCTTCCAGAATTCTCAGTTTTAATAGTATCACCTCAATGGTTTTCCTCTATATATTCTAAGGTAACTTGCATTTAACCACTAACAGATTTGTACTCTACTATTTCAGTCTTTTTAAGCATTTTATCGATGCATTATTTCTGCCGGTAGAGATAGCGAGTGCCTGTGTAAAAGCTGGCACCACTACACTGAGGTGTTATGGGTGGTTGCCAGGCATTGTGCTTTAAGGATCATTGAATGAACAAGCTTACAAGTTATAGGTTGTTTAAAAATAGCTTTCACACAACATAATAGCCAAACTGGAGGGGAAAAAAAACAACATATTTTTTTCCAACCATACAGCAGAGCTCCGGCTCTCAGTCCCAGTGCAGTCAGAGGTGGAGGATCAGACTGACCAGCTGCCGTTCACACCTCAAATGAACTCAATCTCAACCATGAGGAGCCATGTTGAGAATGAAGCGCTGCGGGGAATACCAGCAAACTGCATGAGAAAAACAGGGCTCCGTCCAATCAGCTCACATAAGACCTGATACTGAGAAGGACTATACTGACCTCCTGACGATACCTGTCTATTTCTCATTGGAAATACATGCCTTATACCAGGGCTGTTCAATTAGTTTTTCATGGGGGCCAGTTCGTGAAGAGCATCCTGAATGAGGGGCCGGAGAGATATGACTTGCAATATGAGTGATGACTAGGGCCACACGGAATATGCGCACGCAAAATTCCGCAGATTTCCGCAGATTTTTAGCCCATCATTGATTCTGTTTATTTACTGGTGTAAATGTGTGTAAATGTATATTTATTTAGTTTTTTTATTCATTTCAGTAATATTATTGACTAATATGAAAATATTCATATGATTTATTTAAAATGCAGTTTGTAAAGTAACATTTTCTGTCTTTTAGTAAACATTTTATATGAGAGGCTTGGTTCGTTTACCAAATAAGGTGTATCTAATTGGAATTACATTTGAAACATTAAATAAAAGTTAAAAAGGGATTACTTTTTATTTCATATATTAAGATTTTACTTATGATACTCCTAAAATCATTCCGCATAAATCCGCAGATTTTTAACATAATTCTGCACAGAAATTGCAAAAAATATCCGCAGATTCCATCTGGCCTTAGTGATGACACAACAGCAATATAAGAGCCCATATGCTGTATTTTTGCTCCTCAGGACACTCATGCTGTCTGTTTCAACATTAAAGTGTTAATATGTTGTATTTTGAAACTACATAACTGCTTTTTTACAAACATATTCAAAAATTGTATTTCGAAGCACAACAAAAACACTGCTCAAGTCGGCTTCTGCTACATTCAGACACATTCATATGTTAGGGTTAGGGTTTTGAACTGCATAACAATTAGGGATGCAAGGATTTGACATTTTGGTTGTACGATTATAGTCTGAAGAATAATCATGGTTTCACTGTTATCACGAGGATTACGCAATTATTAAATTCAAAACACTACTAGTTTAGAAAATCACAAGAAAACTGTAATAGTGCTGCAATAGTTTATTGCTGCTCCAACCAAATACAGCAAACAATATTAATAAAACAACAAACAATAATCTATTTCTCTCTCTGGACTTAAAAATAAACGAGTGATGACTTTACAATCAAAATAAATGACAAAACAATGAATAAAATCAATAAAAATAAGAATAATGATAATTTAAACTACAGTATGAAATTCTTACTGTATGTTTTATCCTTTTGTTGAATGTAATTGTTCTGTTATTGTATGTGTGATAATGTGTTTTTTGATTTAGGTGGCCTTGTTAAAATCTGGCAGGGGGCAACAGATGAAAATTAGCCCTTGTGGCTAACTCTGGCTTATTTACAGTTTTACTGTTGATTAATGAGCATTGTTCCTGTTAAAAAATAATAATAAAAAAATAAATAAATAAGGTCAACATGGTGGCGCAGTAGGTAGTGCTGTCACCTCACAGCAAGAAGGTCGCTGGTTCGAGCCTCGGCTGGGCCAGTTGGCATTTCTGTGTGGAGTTTGCATGTTCTTCCCGTGTTGGCGTGGGTTTCCTCCGGGTGCTCCGGTTTCCCCAACAGTCCAAAGACATGCGGTACAGGTGAATTGGGTAGGCTAAATTGTCCGTAGTGTATGTGTGTGAATGAGAATGTATGGATGTTTCCCAGTGATGGGTTGCGGCTGGAAGGGCATTCGCTGCGTAAAACAAATGCTGGATAAGTTGGCGGTTCATTCCGCTGTGGCGACCCGGGATTAATAAGGGGACTAAGCAGACAAGAAAATGAATGAATGAATGAATTAATTATATAATCTTATAAATATAATTTAATTAATATTAATATATTATAATTCATTCATTCATTTTCTTTTCGGCTTAGTCCCTTTATTAATCCGAGGTCGCCACAGCGGAATGAACCGCCAACTTATCCAGCATTTGTTTTACGCAGCGGATGCCCTTCCAGCCGCAACCCATCTCTGGGAAACACATCCCTACATTCTCATTCACACACATACACTACGGACAATTTAGCTTACCCAATTCACCTGTACCGCATGTCTTTGGACTGTGGGGGAAACTGGAGCACCCGGAGGAAACCCACGCAACCACGGGGAGAACATGCAAACTCCACACAGAAATGCCAACTGGCCCAGCCGGGGATCGAACCAGCGACCTTCTTGCTGTGAGGCGAACGTGCTAACCACTAGGCCACCGTGGCGCCCATATATTATAATATATTAATGTATTTATGAATGCATAAATTTTGAAAAACAAAGAATTGAAAAAGCTCTCAGATTTATTATGCTTGTCTGATTATGCTTTAGTTTTAATTCTTCCACCTGTTTCCTCAGTTTCCTCATCACCGTTCTATACTTAAATGTTTTAGTTCAGCTAACTTGATTTTCCTAGTAATGTGAACACATAAGATGTTAACTCAACTAATTATTTTGAGTCAATGGTACTGAAGTTTACTTTTTAAAAAAGTTGTAATTACAAACTTTTTTAAAGTTATGCTCACTTAAAATTAATACACTACTTAGAAATTTTAAGGCAATCGGTTTCCTTAATTTTTCTAAGTAAGGTCAACTTATTACATTTTACAGTGTATAATGTTATAATTATAATTAATTAAATTGTTAACGTAGGAACGAGGTTAGTATTTTCACAATTTTTATAATCATGTATGTATAAGTTCATATTCAGCAAGTCAATTTGACCACTAGACGTTTACTATAACCTTCTAAAATCAGTTATTGGTCTTTATTTATGTATTTTGCATGGCTGATGCAAACAAGACAAAATCCTAAGCAAGAAAATGTACAATTTTTAGTGATCACAGGATGCTTTATAGAGCAAATGCTGCGAAACGGAGAGCAAAGGACGTGGATTAGGTGTGTGACTGATACATTATGTCATTTCTCTATTTAACCGCTGCCATAGAGACTGATGGGAACATTTCATCACATGTAGATCTGCTGTTTCATAAACACTTTACAGATTCTGGCAAGCTTTATTAAGTTTTCTTCATTAGCAGCACACAAAACTAAACTCCGCAGCCAACGTTCACAATTTAAACTTAATTATGTCCAACTCTAATTTGCTTCTGACATGATTCTTGTAAGCTGACGCCTCCGCTGATAATTAGCACACTGGAGTGGTGTTCATGTACGGTCATCGTGTAAATACAATCATTTGGAAGCGACTCGAGGGCAGATCTTCAGCGCAGACGGAGATCTTGAGCGCTTACACTCATTTATACCCGCTGGACTTTTAACCAGTTAATGTGTGGGTGGAATATTATTATTCTTTTTTTTTGTTAAATGGAAGTATAATTATGATCGAGTGCGCTCTAGCCAGCCTCCCTGTGGCTGATATTGTACAGTAATAAACTGCAGGCATGTTGGTTTGGATGCAAACTGAAGCACGCTGTAACTGAGAGCATTTGATTGTCAAATCTAAGTATCTCATTAGAACATGCTGTTCTGGAACATTGTTAACTACATACACCATATATATACTAGAGCTGGGCGATATTGCAAAACAGAAATTTGCTATTTATTCACCGGGATAAACCCCTTGAGATGTACCATCTCATTTTCAAGGGGGTCCCACAATTAATCACAATCACATAACAAAACACCAAAAGACAAAAACAAGACATAACTTACACAACATCCAAGACACATAACATAAAAAAAAATAATAATAAAAAAAAAAAAAATTTGAAAGGGAGGTTAGGTTACTTTATTTATACCCGAAGGTAGATTTGGTTTGCAGTCCAGAGTCCTCATCTCGTAACAGTGCCATACAAAAAGCTCACATAATAACAACCACAAAAGAGCATAAAGACATAAAAACAAACATATCAGCAGAGAAAAATAGACAAAACACTTCATGTGTCCACCCCTCCTCCCCCCAAATTAATATTTAAGACAATCTAAAATATACTAGTCACTGCACTACCTCTGCTTTAATCTATACCTTATTTAAATGTCTAATGGCTGCTGGTATGAAACTATTTTTGTATTGTTTTGTTCTACAGCCTAAAACCAGAAACCTGCGACCAGGAGGAAGGAGCTGAAACTCTGAGTGTAGGGGATGAGCAGTGTCACTTAAAATTGAATTTGTGATTCTCTTTAGCTGCCTGGTGTACACAGCCTCTAGATTAGCCAGTGACACCCCGGTCAACTTACTGGACCACTTAACTATTTGATTTAGAGAGTTTTTATTCTTGACAGACAGATTCCCAAACCATGACACCAAAGCAAAAGATAAAACGGATTCAAGGCATGGTAAAATAGGATCATCATGTGTTTATCAATGTGGAAATTATTCAACTTTCTCAAACAAAATAGTCGCTGGTGCCCCTTTTTGCACACTGCTGCACAATTCTCATCAAAGGAAAGTTTAGAGTCAATAATTGTGCCAAGGTATTTGTATGATCGCACACTTTCCAGTCTGATTTGTAATGGAAGTGTTCACCTGTGTGTGAGCAGCCTTCCTGAAATCAATGATCATATCTTTAGTGGGAAAGGGGAAAATAGCATACATACCTACATCTACACATGTACATAGTACAAAAAATACAAATACATATACATATATATATATATATATATATACATATATATATATATATATATATA
>CAIGQQ010038338.1:2311464-2326307 GCA_903798035.1 Danio albolineatus
AACGGAAGAAAACGCGCAGCAAGTTATTGAAAACACAACGGAAGAAACGCGCAGCAAGTTATTGAAAACACAACGGAAGAAAACGCGCAGCAAGTTATTGAAAACACAATGCTGTGTGTGCATTTTTCTTAAAAACCCATCAAGTTGACTTACAATACCATTTATAATCACAATAGCATATCGCAATATTGACCGCAATAACCGCAATATGACAATTTTTCCAAATTGTGCAGCCCTAGTCCCACATTCATTTCAAAGGAGCGCTACCCTATACTAAAATGGCGGCTCTATTGACGCATTCCTTCCAATAGACAACAATAGCGTAGGCGACATCTACTGTAAATATCCATGACCTAGTAAAAGCTTGATTAGCTAGCCCAGGTGTGTCTGATTGGGGTTGGAGCTAAAATCTGCAGGACCCCAGACCTCCAGGACAGAGATTGAGAACTATTTGACTATTGACACATAAGCAGAAGTCATCCGCTTGGTTAAGTCGTCTAACTAGGCAGCCAGTTTTTGTCTTTTTTCATTCCCTAAAGATCCAAAATGGTGTAAAGGTAGCAGTTCAAGTCAATGACAACACGCTGAGATTGACTCTCTGTGAAACTGAACACTGTCCACTCCAATTCAATCGGCGGCAGCACTTCGTCAAGCTCCATTAAATCCTCACACACTTAACGTCGAGCTTACAACACACACCAGATGCTGCTTGTCCTTTTGAGGAGTGAGAGATTGGTCACGGAGCGGACAGAGATGGATGAGGACATGATTTACAGGACAGCAGGGAGGAGGAAAAGAGGACACTCCAAAAGACAACATCAGAGTCATTAGAGACTGAAGAAAGCAAGCTAACAGGGCGGAGCAACATGCATCATGTTGTAATTATTTTTACCACCTTTGCCACTTCTGCAGCATAAGGATGGATTCCTTTTATTTGCATGTTTTATTTGAATTATTTTATAGACATTACAGATAAAAAAAAAAGCTTCTGAATGTTAAAAAAAAAAGCTTCTGAAAGGCACAAAAAGATACTTAGCAAAAAACAACAACATATCTTTATTAAATGATAAAACTAAATAATAATTAAAAAAACACCTGAGAGGAAGATAGTTTTACTATATAAGGATACTGCAGTGAGTTGTATATACTGTACAGTGCATACCTGTCAACATTGGGATGTGAAAATAAGGGATACCCCCACCCCCCACCCCAAGAAAAAGTTCAGATAATTAACATTAATAAAGAAATGGAATTATCTAATCTCATTAACCTTTTTCTCACTGTATAACTTACACATTAAAGATTAAAGAGCAACGAATAAATCTCATTTATTATGTTTTTTCGTTTAATTACATTAAATAACAGAGGTGTCACTTTAAAATACATTATAATAACGTTATAATGAAAGTATTCGGTTGCTTTCCCAACTTTTTATGCTCATTTAGGACAAAAAAAAACAAAAACACTAAGATCGACATCTTTAGATGTTATTATTATTAATGATGTGTATATGTCTGTTCAAACACGCACCCAAAACCCAGCATCCACTTTCGCTACGCTTCATATCGCATGTACAGAATCTGTTTGGGAAACAGCGTCTGTTTATCACTATGGAGCGCGTCTGACAGTCACACACCACTTTATGGCTGTTTTGAGGATTGTATAGAAGGAGCGACGACACCTGTAATGAAAAGGAAAGGGAATCCCGCCGTTTTTATATTTATTTCAAAGTGTTTCATGCCTAAATATACCGAAAGCACAGAACTGACTCACATTCAAGAGCAAGGGGCGGCCCCTGGTGGTTCGGCGGTATGGGTTGCGTATAGGGAGGATCGGCTCTTTATTGTTCATCACCACCCTTCATAGAAAGACTGAAAATACGGGAGAAATACGGGAAAACACCTTTACAGGATGATAGCGGGATAGAACTGTAAAATAAGAGAGAATCTCAGGAAAAACGGGAGGGTTGACAGGTATGATACAGTGCCCAACATAAATGAGTAAATTTTGATCCACTTCTCAGTGAATATGGATCATATATTTTGGTGCATTTGAACAAAACAGATTCATTAAACGGATATATTAATTAAAACAATATTTCAGTCACCGAACATCTTTAGAAATGGAAAGAAAATACATTTAAATTTATGCGAAATATTGGAACACAAATTACTAACCACACAATTTCCACAAAATTGTATATATTTTTTATTACTCTTGAATTTTGCTCTTTTCATTTTCCTCAACATATAAATTTGGGTGTGCTAATTTTGGAGCGTTATCATAAGTTATTTTGCTAGACGAGCTCCAGATACTGACTAATCTAATGTATATGCACACAAATAACATTGTAAAGCTTCCTATAGAAAATAATAATCAAAATGAGAGATCAAAATATACTAGATGTGTGTTTTTGTCACACTTTCTCTGATGCAACTGGCCTGAAACAGCCTTAAACACACGTTTATAAATCATATGCTGAATTTCCAGCAGCACGACACTTCTATACTCCTCTATGCCCTGTTACCATGACATAAAATGAATCACGCGTTGATACCAAGTCAGGTCACACCACCCACCTATAAAACACGCTCCATCAGAATAATGACGTCCGTCATCTCCAAGTAATAAACTGGAAGCATTTGTCAGAACTGCTCTCACAAAAGGAGGACACTGGGCTTTTACTAGTGGCGTTTCTTTAGAAAGTGTCGCTTTCAAAAGGTGTGAGCGCGTTCGCAACATGACAAACTTTGAAGAGCAGCTCTAATTAAGAACACATTCACACCGTTTCCATTATCCAGACACCTCATAATTAAAAGCGCACGTCTTTCCAGCAGACCTTGACTACGGCTTTTACATTTATGGGACTGTTTTGGTATGTCTGTGTGTAGGTGGATGAATATAAAAATGAGGCAGCAGAGAGGAGAAAGCATCACATTGTGCGTGTCTGTGTGTGCGACCGCCGAGTAAATCCTGATGTTAGTTTTGAAGAGCTGAATTACCTGATGGCCTCTCATCCTCTGGAAGTGGCTGATGGTGTCACTAATGGCGTAAACCCTCACGTGGCCCATATGCAGTCGGCCTGATGGGTATGGGAACATGGAGAGGACGTAGAATTTCTTCCGGGAGCTCTGAATATGAAAAACAAAACAAACAGGTTTGCTCTGATATCCGATGAATTGTCGCTGATACTGCAAAAACTCTGGTATCGATTCAATTCAATTCATCTTTATTTGTATAGCGCTTTTACAATGTAGATTGTGTCAAAGCAGCTTCACATGCACTATAAAAAATTGAAACAGTGTCAGTCCAGTGTTCAGTGTTGAAGTTCAGTTTAGTTCAGTTCAGTGTGGTTTAATATTCACTGCTGAGAGTACAAACAATGAAGATTAATCCATCGATGCGCAGCTCTACAAGTCCCGAACCATGCAAGCCAGAGGCGACAGTGACATGAGATCAGTCTCATGCTCTCCACTCCTCCATGACCACCACAGCAGCTGGTCAGGATACGGCCTGGTCCAGGATTATGGAAACCTCGGGAATAATAAAAAAACAGACTAACATAAGCGCAGATGCCATTCAAATTATAATGTCTTTAGGGAAGTGTTCCCGGCTCCGGTTGCCCTAAATAATGCAGACTAACAATCCTTTAGAGAATTTGGATTTCAGGAGCATTTGTGTTTTATGTGTATGCTAATGCAAAGAGATGTGTCTTTAATCTAATTTACACTGACAGAGTGTGTCTGCTTCCCGAACTGTGCTAGGAAGGCTGTTCCAAAGTTTAGGTGCCAGATATGAGAAAGATCTACCGCCTACAGTTGATTTTGATATTCTGGGAATAATCAATTGTCCAGAATTAATTGAGCGTAGAGGACGTGATGGGCTATAATAAACCAGGAGCTCCCTCAAATACTGGGGAGCTAAGCCGTTCAGGGCTTTGTAGGTAGTCAGTAAAATTTAAAAATTTATACGATATTTAATAGGGAGCCAATGCAATGCTGAGAGAACTGGAGTAATATGATCATATTTCTTTGTTCTAGAAAGCACACTAGCAGCTGCATTTTGAACTAGCTGAAGTTTGTTAATTAGGCTAACAGGACAGCCGCGAAGTAATGCATTACAATAATCTAACGTCATGAAAGCATGAATTAGCTTTTCCGCATCAGACATTGATAGCATATGTCGAAGTTTGGCAGCATTTTTAAGATAAAAAAATGCAGTTCAGCGATATTTAAAGACTTTACTACAGTAATTAGGGTTATTAGGCAAGTTATTGTATAATGATGGTTTGTTCTGTAGACAACTCTAAGGGGGCTGATAAGATTGACCTTAAAATGTTTTTTAAAAATTAAAAACTGCTTTTATTCTAGCCAAAATAAAACAAAAAAGACTTTCTCCAGAAGAATTAGTGACACCTGGTAGTACCCAGAATAGCAGTCAAGTAAAGGGGGTCGAGCCTTCTCATTTATGGCTCCTAAACTCTGGAATAGCCTTCCTGATAATGGCCGAGGCTCCGACACACTCTTGCAGTTCAAAAGTAGACACTATCTTTTCCGTAAAGCATACACTCAATGCATCACATAGCGGTATGATGCATGAATGTGCTCCTTGCATCTCGTTTATATACACTATGAACAGCAGCTACGCTAATTATTCTCTTTATTCTCTATCTCCACCTGGGGATACTCATCCCGAGGCCCCCAGAGACTATGCAGCGCCACGGATGTGATCCAAGACCCGTGACGAGACGATCCCAAGGTTCCATAATCCTGGACCAGGCTGTATACTGAGCAGCTTTTGGTACATGGCGGAGTAGACAGCATGAGACTGATTCCTGTGACCCTCCAAGGACAAGACTAGCCTTGAGTTCTCTAGCCTCAGACGCCTACACTGCAGCTTTGCACAAGACGTCTGGCCATAGGAGAAATGCCCAACTGAGCCTGGATTCTCTCAAGGTTTTTTAATTCTTCGATTTCGCCAATTGGTGAAGTTTTTTCCTCGCCGCTGTCGCCACTGGCTTGCATGGTTCGGGACTTGTAGAGCTGCGCATCAATGGATTACTCTTCATTGTTTGTACTCTCAGCAGTGAATATTAAACCACACTGAACTGAACTGAACTGAACTCCCACACTGATAACTGGACTGACACTGTTTCAGTTTACTATAACCTTCTATGTGAAGCTGCTTTGGCACAATCTACATTGTAAAATGGCTATACAAATAAAGGTGAATTGAAATGAAAGAAAAAATATTATAAGAAATACTCTGAAAATTTCCTGAATCTCTTGAACATTGCTTTGGGAAATATTTGAAAAAGAAATAAAGGAGAGCTACTAATTTTGACTTCAACTGTATACAGACAGAGCTCAGTCAGCTGGAGCCGTTCTCAGACTAGCACGAGGTCTTCCCGTCAGCTGTTTAAAGGCGATCTGCTGACCCGCGAGACCCGCTTTATGCTCATTCATTCAGTCAGACTCTCCGCACGGCTTAATGATTCATGATGGCTTTGAAGAAGCTCGCTGCACTGGCCAAGCATTAATCAGCACAGGTCAAAAAGCCTGAATTATTCAGTGGCTGAAAGAGACAGAGACGCGTTCGAGCGGAGAACACGTCGCTCCTTATAACCCGTGATTCAGTCTTCAGGTGGGTGGATAAACGCTGATCGATTTCATGTAAACAACCGAGGTCGCTTTTCACAAAGGCAACCCCAATGAAATCAGTTCGCAGCTCACACAGAAGCATATTTCAGGTTTTTTTATTTGGAGCACAATGACTGAAAAAAAAGCCTTTGTGAAGTGAGAACGAAGTCTAAGGGCCCTATCATACACCTGGCGCAAGGCCCAAGGAGCTTTGGCGCAATGTGTTGCTATTTTCAGACCAGCGCAACTGTCATTTGCATGTTTTGATTCACGTAATTTAAGGTGCGTGTTAGTTATGCACCTATGTGGGTCCAAAACGTGTACACATTGCTTGATACACACAGGATGAATAGTAACTAAAACGTTTAAAATAAATAATAAAAAATTCTACAGAAATATAAAAACCATTGCCTCAATGCCTCATCTGGGGGGCTTTTTTAGTTTATTTATGACAATCGGCATTTGTATAACGTTATTATTATTAGCAGTATTATTTATTATCTGCATATTTATATTTGTTTTAATGAAAACAAGTGTAGATTTGTCCACCTGTGGAGTTTTGGAGACGTCTGCATCACCATATGGGGCATAAGAACAGGATCTGTGTTTGGATATAACTCAGTTTTCTGACCACACTTCATTATTATTGTTCATTTGTTCCTCTGCTGGAGATTAGAACAGAATTAAGGAATAGTTTTGAAGCAAATCTTTGTGTTTAACAAACTAAATTAAATATGTAGACTAATGGATGTGTTCAGTGGAGTGAGTTTCCACCGTTTCCCCACTCCACCAGAGTAAAGGAGTAAAGAGTAAAAGTAAAGTAAAGAGAAAGTAAAGATGGCGGATGGAGGAGGCTCGTTCTTTATCCTCGCGCTGCAGATGCTCTGTTTAACTGTTTTCTCACTAGTGAAGTGTTCAGATTTTACACTTACAAAGTTGCCATGTAAATAGCAAATGGACCATGGAGCGACGCAACTGACTCTTAGGGTGCTTTCACACTTGGTTCAATTGCCTGGACCGTACCCAAGTTCGATTGTCCCCCCTTGCCACCTGCTTGGTTGGTTTGTGTTCACACTGTCTTTTTTCCTTCTGAACCCCGGTACGCTTGCGTCATCAAGCCGATGTTTTGTGTACATATTGCCAGGCGACGGACATGAAAGCAAAGCGGTAAACGGGAGAGACGTCCGCACATCGCGGTTGTTTCGCTTTTACTGAACCTTTTGGTTTAGAACATACAGAAAACGGCTCGCGTCTATCTGCCGCAAACATATTATACACGTTCAGAACATCACGTGATGTCCCAGCTGTTTGTGGAGGAGACAAGCATTTTTACTGTGTTTGCTCTGTCTCAGTCGCGCTTGTCAGCGCGTGATACTCAGACACACACACACACACACACACACACGAATGAACGTTATAAAACCTATAGTTTGCTGGACTGTTGACGGTTCACTTCCAGCTTTTGGTACGATTGCATTCATACTACAAGTGAACCGTACCAGAGTTCACATGAACCGTACCCCAGATCACCTCTTTCAGGCGGACTCGGGTACGGTTCGCGGGTGCGCACCCGAGTTCAGAAGACGTGTTCACACTAGCTAAACGTACCGTACTATGACGTCAAACGAACCCGGGTGCGGACCAAAAGTGCTAGTGTGAAAGCACCCTTAAAGGGAATGTGAGAAGAGGCTCTGATTGGTTTAATGCAGGTTATGCTCAAAACACACCCTGAACTCATTAAGAGAATAAGCACAGCCCTGTTAGACCATATTTTTCCATCCTTAAAATAGCAAAAATGAATTCGGACATGGCCTTAATGCTTTTGCGCCATGCACTTTATGCTGTGTTCACACCAGACGGGACAGGTTAATCGCGCTATTGGCACATAAATAGAAGCGTGAACATTTTGACATTACCCACTTCGTTCACGCATCAAATCCCCCTTCATTCGCACATTAAAATCCCTTCACAATATAGGAGTATTGACATCATGTAGTTAAATAAGTGTATGTGTGTGTAAAAAGTGTATTGCAAGTAGTGATGTTGGTTCCACGATTATTATCATCAAGTGTTCATGAGATGGATCGCCTGAGGGAAGAAACTGTGTTTCTGTTTCTGTGTCTGGCTGTTCTGGTGCGCAGTGCTCTGTAGCGTCCACCAGAAGGTAACAGTTCACAGAGGCAGTGTGCTGGGTGTGAGGGCTCCAGAGTGATTTTGGCAGCCCTTCTGCTCGCTCTGGATAAGTACAGTTCTTGGAGAGTAGGAAGGGTTGTACCAGTGATTCGCTCAGCAGTCCGAACTATTCGACGTAGTCTTCGAAGGTCAGATTTGGTAGCTGAGCTAAACCAGACAGTTATTGATGTGCAGATGACTGATTCAGGAGGATTTTCCCCCGGGACTCCAACAACAGGTGCTACATTATAAGCACGCCCCTACATGAGAAAGCTCCTGATTGGTTAACGTGGCGCGAATGTCTGCTGAATTGAGATTTTACAACTCAAGTGAATCGCGCAAGCGTCAATCACGCAAAATGCTTAACTCGCGCCGCTTCATTTGCGTGAATCGTGTCTTTCGCACTGCCTCATTCGCGCATATCACACCGCAGGATGTCTATTTGCGCCTTTGCACTGACTTAACATGAATAAATCACTCGCATTTGACGCTTCATCCGCGTCTGGTATGAACGCAGCATCAGTACCTAGATCGTTAAATTAGAGCCCGATTGCATTTATTTGTATATTTGCTCTACTTTATTTATCGCTGCTTGTAATTCATTGATTATATTTTTATGCATTCCCCTACAAAATCATCCCAATCAATCTAAAATGATTACTCACGCAATTTTAAGAAATATTTCAAATGTAAATATCGCAATGTATGTTTTTTTCCAATATGGTGCATTCATTTTAACTGTTGAATAAGTGCAGGTAATTAAAGTGACTTATTATCTTTAGAGTTTTCAGTGTGAACGCACTACATGGCGTAGAATATTGCAGAAGTATGCCTTTTGAAATGCAACTGTTTGCTGCTGTCTGGGCCTTCACAGCCTTTCCACACCTCCCTTTTTTCATGTGTTCAATGCTTGCTTTCCAGTTTCATTTTATTACACATAACTTCATTTACAAACTAATTAGTTTTGTTTTCTTTGCATTTATGGGTTTCTTAGGTTGTTATTTCACCCCCAGTGTCCATTTCAGAAAGTGAAACACAACTTATGCTCTTGAGATGCTTGTTGGGATTGGGATAATACAGGCTGCAATGGAAGGTGTCTTTTATTTAATTAAATTAGCTCTAGTTTTGTCTTTGGTACTGATTAATTAAACATATACACTTATCCTTTTTTGTAAAGCATCCTATAGACAATATTAATTTAAAAGACAGATGTGTGTGGGGTGTGTTCATTTATGCTGAGCACTGTACATCCAGACCTGAGCTTTCAGTCTAACGTTCAGTCTCTGAATGACTGTGATAATAAATGTGTTCAGCAAATGCAGCTTCACAAAGAGCCACAATGGCGTAAAAAAGCAGACGACTCTCTGTTCCTCCTGAAGGCTTAAAAGCCAACAGAGACGAACCCAGACAAAAGTGGCCTCCCTGTAAACGCTTTTCTTTTCCTCCAGGAGCTGAAAGAGTTTCTTCCGATCAAAAATCTCAGGAGACACCACACACTCCTCAAAGAGGAAACATGACATGCTACAATCACGCTTTAAAAACCAGAACTATTCATGCATTTCCACGCTGCTTTTTCCATTCAGAGACAGTTCACAGCAGTAAGTGTGATAGGAATCGCTGTGAATGCATTGTAAATTTGGTTCTACCAATTTGGTCGCTACCAGCCAAACGATTGGGATTAGACTGGTTTCAAAATAATTTATTATAATAATAATAATAATAATAATAATAATAATAATAATAATAACAACAACAATAATAATAATGAGGGTAGCACGTTCGCCTCACAGCAGGAATTTTGGTGGTTCAAGGCTCAGCTGGGTCAGTTGGCATTTCTGTGTGGAGTTTGCATGTTCTCCCCGTGTTCGCGTGGGTTTCCTCCGGGTGCTCCGGTTCCCAATGAGAATGTGTAGATGTTTCCCAGAGATGGGTTGCGGCTGGAAGGGCGTTAAACAAATGCTGGATAAGTTGTCGGTTCATTCCGCTGTGGCGACCCCGGATTAATAAAGGGACTAAGCCGAAAAGAAAATGAATGAATGAATGAATAATGGGCGTCACAGTGGCGTAGTGGGTAGCACGATCACCTCACAGTAAGAAAGTCGCTGGTTCGACATGTGGTATAGGGGAATTGGGTAAGCTAAATTGTATGTTTGTGAATGAGTGTGTATGGATGTTTCCCAGTGATGGGTTGCAGCTGGAAGGGCATCCGCTGCGTAAAAGATACGCTGGATAAGATTAATAAAAAGAAAATTGAAAAAAAAACGAATAAATGAATGAATGAATGAATTGAAGTCAATGGGGCAAAAACAGCCCCCAACATAACGAAAGGGGAGTCAATTTGTCTACAGTGTATTGTAAAAATGTTCATAGCTTTTTCCCAAAATGTGTGTCAAAATAAGATAAGTCACTGACAATCATCCCACTTGCTGAAACACAGAGAACGCTGTGGCCGAACCAAGCCTCAAAATCACCCCAGAGTGCATGAAGACGTCAGTGTTGAGAAGCCTTTACGATTAATTAACCGTAACGAATTAAAGCGCAGTTGAAATTAGTTAATCGTTGCATCCCTTTCCCCAAAAGCACACAAAGGTTAAGACCTGCCTCACCTGATCCTCCGAGTCTGTCTGCCACTGCTCCTGTATGCGTCTGTGCCACCACTGCTCCACTCGACGGCGAGTCTCAGCCTTGTACTCTTTTTCCCACACGCCAGATTCACTGAACAGACTGCAGACGCTGACTCGCATCACAGGAATAGACAGACCCGACCTCCACAAACACACAGCAGGCCTCCACACCGCCATTACTGCAGGACCTGCGGGTGCAGACGGTTAGAGATTATATTCAAGACTCAGGGCAGGTAATCTAGGGCAGGGATCACCAAACTTGTTCCTGAAGGTCCGGTGTCCTGCAGATTTTAGCTCCAACCCTAATCAAACACACCTGAACAAGCTAATCAAGCTCTCACTGGGTATACTTGAAACATCCAGGCAGGTGTTTTGAGGTAAGTTGGAGCTAAAGGACAACGGACCTCAAGGACTAATATTGGTGATGCCTGATCTAGGGCAAACTTTTTTACAGGGCAAACAGATTTGATCAGTTTTAAAGGGCAGCTATTTTTCAAGATTTAATATAAATCTTTTGTGCCTCCAGAACGTGTTCATTTTTTACTTTAATTATTCAGAGATTCCTCCACGTACCACTAGAAGGAAGCTTGTGTACCACTAGTGGTTCGTGTAGCACAGTTTGAGAACAACTGCAACAGACGACTGGTTTTATCTTAAAGGGCCATGAAACACCAAAACACATTTTTTGAGCTGTTGACAGTCATATATGTGTCCCGCGCTGCTATAAACACTATTAGGACACATATAATTGACTAAAAAGTGAAAATTGGTTGTTTTTGCGTTATTTCGAGCAAATTCGTTCTTCCGGTTTGAAGCGAATTTTTGAGGCTGCGTCACGCCGTTGAGGTCAATGCATATGGTCCAGCGTGGTGACTGGACGTCTGTCCCGGCGCGAACAAGTTGACGTCAGTCAGCGTGCGGCATTAATTCATGACATGGCCTTTGTTCAAACCAATCAGAGCGCTCTATTGTGTATGACGCGGAGCTTCATTAATATGCATGAACTACATATACAGGAAGACGTGTTTACCTGTGACAATTTTCAAACGGCAGAAAGACGCTACGTTTTGTCGCCAGCCGAGAGGATTGGTTCGTCGGTGTTGCGTTGATAAATGTGGCACAACAAAGTTTTTGTTTCCATTTCCCCGAGATGAGAGTAAAGATCGCGTGTGGACCCAAGCAGTTGGAATACAGTGGTGTATTACCACACGTCATAAATACGTTTGCAGAGAACATGTCACCTGATCGGTCAGTAGGCGTTTAGTGGTGTTTGTTTGTTTATGAAGATGCCAAAGTTAGTTGGTTTCGTCTGCAATACTCTTTCAGTGTTTAAAGACAGACCTTAGTCAGATGATTAGAACTGTTGCTGAGTTCACAGCACGTTAATATCACTGCAGTATTATAGACTGAAAGATCCGTGTAAAGTGTAAACATCTTAATCAAACGATTACTGTCGTGTAGATTTTTCGCCGCATTTAGTGACAGATTAGTCTATACACACAGGGCTTTCTGACGCTGCCTACCGAGTGCATCTAGTTACCGAGAAATGCGGAGGATTTATTTTCCTGAAATACACCGTGCGTTTCAAATCCTCCATTAAATCTGCACTCCTCCAGCAGTTACTAACATTTAATATCTCGTTTGTCACGGGGGACACGCAGGAAATGTTCGTGAATAAACGTTAAAGGGCACCTTTGATGAAAAATCAACTTTTTAAACTGTTTGGACAGTCATATGTGTAGGTATAGTGTATAGACGGTCATATTGGGCTGATATAAACACACCCAGTCCTCTTTTTTCAATTTAACAACATAAAAACGGTGGACCAATTGGAGCGGTTTTGAGACCGACCGCAACTTTACGTAGGAGTGCGGTCCCCCCGCCCACCGAATTGATTGACAGGCGCGCGTTACCATATTTGCATAAGTTTGTTGTTTCACGTCCGCCATTTTCTTAGTGTGAGTCGAAGCTATGCCACCAAAGGAACACCCTTGCGCTGTTTTTGGATGCAAGGCTCAACACAAGAGCCTTCATCGTCTTCCTGGAAATGAGCAACAGAGGCTTAAGGGCGTACTCAAGTGCGCTGAATCGGGCTCAGGCACGGTACAGTTGGCCGGCCCTGGCCCGGTTGGAAGAGCCCGGTTCACTTGGGCTTTGTTGCGGTAGGCTTGTAGTGATTGGGGCCTAAGCCCCAAACTGAAGAGGAGACGTGACTTTTGGGGACTGTTTCATATGGATTTATTAATCATTCTTACTGTTTAATGAACGCACACTGTCGTAAATTATTAAACCTTCTAATTCCTGCAGCACGAGGACTTTATGATTGTTTATGAGTGTCAGCAGTGGCTGATCTGTTCGGCAGAATATTGACTGTGTGTCACTGCATATCAAACCACTAAAACGATATAATCATAACAAGAAATCTCACTGAAATCTCCGAGAGCGCTTCTCTTACACTGAACAGCGCATCAGATGACGGAAGCGTGCTCAGGCCCGAATGCAATAAGACCGCGGGCCGTCCGGGGAGACGGAAGGGGAGACTAGCGTGCTTTTGCCCGGTTAAAGGCAACTGTACATAGTGTGAGTACGCCCTTAAGTGGCAAAGTTTTATCCTTAACGACCAAGTGCCTGGAAACGTACCTAAACTGTCGTATGTTTGCGCTAACCATTTTAGCGCAGACTGCTTTGAAAATGCGGGACAATTCCACTCGGGATTCGCGAGTAAATTGTTTTTGAAAAATGGATCAGTTCCAACAATCCGCGATCCTTTCTGCATATAAATCATACTAATGCAGTGTTTAACTTAGTGGATATCTTTATGTCTTGTCTGTATTTGTTTGTAGAACTCTGATTTGCCGAACTTTATCAAACGCATTACGGATGATGCATGCATCGTTACATAGCGGCTGTAAAACTGGACAAAGACATAAATGATTTTCTAACTACAACTCTGACACATTCTGGCTCATATCGATTCCTCAACAGTCGTCTCTGCTTGTTCTGTGTCCGAGTCCGGGTCATACACATACGGCTGAATGCTTCACTCTGTCTGCCTGTCTGTTGCCGTACACAAAGCAGGGGCGCTCTTGGCTCCGCCCCCTTGTTAAGATTGGCGGGAAGTCGAAACTAATTTGCATGTGAAGCAACACACCCCTAAAACAGCGACCTGTGTACACGCCCCCAAAATGACACTTTTTAACACAGTATAATAAAACAATTTGAATTGTGTTTTGATCTAAACCTAGACTGGCACACTCAGAACAACCATAGTAGTGATATGAAATCTTAAAAAAGGGTTGATGTATGTGCCCTTTAAAGTGCCAAACTGCAGTTAAAGTCCATGAATTAATAATTTGGCAAATAATTAGATGACTGAAGTCCATGTGAACATAGTCCCTGTCTTTCTCACCCTGCGACTGTGTGTGTGTTTGAAAGTCAGCGCGTGCACAAGTGGAAACTCCCATTTATATGCAAAACCTTCCCTCTTTCTCTCCCCCGACACTCCCACCTAAACCGAGCTGGACACGCCCACTTTCCTGAGCTTTTCCAAACTAGAGGTGTGAAAACACCACGCTGAGACTGGGGGGTTTCGTGGCCCTTTAAACCTTTCAAGATCTTTCCACTAAAACATTTAATTTCTATTTTAAATGTCTTCTTTTTGATTGTAAAACTCGAACATCTTGTCATCTCTCTAGAATAAATATATGTGAATTTGTATATAGTGAAATATATATCATAAACGTGTCTATAGTTTGAGTAGATGTGGCGTATTGTGCTCAGATCTGTTCTGTTTGAGACGATCAGCAGACTAAACAAAGACTTGGATATATTTCACTGTAACTATGGCAACACGAGACACTGTACGGTGGCAGTAAACCAGTCCCCTTGGAAACTAATGTCTTCACACCTACAAAAACTTCTAAATTGGTCCCATTAAACATTAAAAAATAAATCACCAGTACAAAGATATGTGTGCAGGAGGGGGGACTTAATGGCTGCTTCATTTCTTCTACATGCACAAATGTAATATTAGTTCATCATGATCATTCTTGACTATGCAGCATTTGACTATTTATGTCATTTTGGAATCGTCGAGTAAATGTGTTTTTTAAAAATGACAGTAACTATAAAATTATTTTAATATTTTAATCGTATGTTTTATATCTTTTTTATTTTATTCATTTTTTGTTTGTTTTATTTTTTCTTTTATTTATGTATTATTAATATTATTATTATTAATATTATAATTATTATTATTATTATTATTAAGCAAATACTTTTTACCATAAATATAATTTTTATCATAAAAATATTGTATATTTAATTTTGTTATTATTTTTTGTTTTATTTATTTATTTATGTATTATTATTATTATTATTATTATTATTATTATTATTATTATTATTA
>CAIGQQ010038338.1:2326317-2348443 GCA_903798035.1 Danio albolineatus
ATTATTATTATTATTATTATTATTATTATTATTATTATTATTATTATCATTATTAAGCAATAAAATGCTTTTTATTTTTATATTTAATCCTTGTTTTATATAATGCTTATTATTATGTTATAATTTTGCCTTACATATTTAATTTTATTTATATATGTATTATTATTATTATTATTATTATTATAATTATTATTATCATCATCCTTTTTATTGTTTTTTTATTATTATTACTATTACTATTATTATTATTATTTATTTTTATTATTTATGTATTATTATTATTATTATTGTTAATATTGTTAATTTTATTAATTTTATTATTATTATTATTATCATCATTGTCATTCTTTTTTATTATTATTATTACCATTACTATTATTATTATTATTAATTTATTTTATTTTATTATTTATGTATTATTATTATTATTGTTAATTTTATTATTATTATTATTTATTGTTGCTTTTATTATTACTATTATTATTATTATTATTATAAAGCATTAAAATGCTTTTTTATTTTTCAATTTTGATATTTTTTTTGGTTGTTTTATTTTTTATTTATGTATTACTATTATAATTGCCTCAAAGCAAGAAGGTCGCTGGTTCAAGCCTCGGCTGGGTCAGTTGGCATTTCTGTGTGGAGTCTGCATGTTCTCCCCGTGGTTGTGTGGGTTTCCTCCGGGTGCTCCGGTTTCCCCCACAGTCCAAAGACATGTGGTATAGGTGAATTGAATAAACTAAATTAGCTGTAGTGTATGAGTGTGAATGCAAGAGTGTGCGGTGTTTCCCAGTGTTGGTTTCCCAGTTTTTTAGTACAACAGTATCTCCAGCAGAAAAAAAATATCCAAAGATGCCATTTTAAATTGTAAAGAAATCAGTGTTTTTTTAAACAAATGAAGACAGCAGAAGTCAATGATTCATTTTAATTATTTAGCCTGACATGTTTACTGCTCCAAAATACTTTAAATGTTTCTCAAAATAAAATATATTGTGTTCAAAGTGGGAAAAAAGTTTATTTTTTTATCCAGGCGTTTAAAAAGAATAGATTTTAGAGCAGTGAACACAATACTGTCATACCGTGAAACCGTGATAGTTTTATCCAAGGTTATCATACCGTCAGAATCTTTTACCGGCCCATGCCTACCATTATATGATATATTACATTGCAATACACCACCATTTACTTTAGTAAAAACTAAAGTATAATACAGTATTACAATTGAGCAATTGTAGCACACATTAGCACACATTAACAGACTGTAAATACTAGCCTATACAGTATAATACACATTACTATAGTATGGCTCATAAACACTCTTGTATTTACTGAAAATGACTGTAGTATGGGCGCCACGGTGGCGTAGTGAGGAGCACGTTCGCCTCAAAGCAAGAAGGTCGCTGGTTCGAGCCTGGTAGTGTGTGTGAATGAGAATGTGTGGATGTTTCCCAGAGAAGGGTTGCGGCTGGAAGGGCATCCGCTGCGTAAAACATATGCTGGATAAGTTGGCGGTTCATTTCGCTGTGGTGACCCCGGATTAATAAAGGGACTAAGCCGACAAGAAAATGAATGAACTGTAATATGTTTTCGAGTGGGATGTTAATAACTCAATGCTCAATGTCATGATGAGTATTAAAGATTCAAACCAACGTATAAGAATATCTACAGGTTTATAACGTGTCTACGGGTGATGTAGCCTTGCATTATTGCTAACAACATACAAAAAAATACATTTGTTTTCAGTTTTTTCGACATGTCGAGCAAATGTTGTGAGCTGTCAGATGGTTATACGTGAAGAAGAGCGAACAAAGATCACAGTCTACTTACGCGACAGCCACCGACCAGCCATCTGGAGCTCTACGGGTATGTTTAGCTTTTCTTCAGCGTTATTGAGTTTGTATCTCCATTTAAAACTTAATTTTTGCGATATACTTTGACAGATTCACACCGCTACATGGGCGCCGCCATATTGTTCAAACAGCTTGAACTTTATTTAAACGTCATTGTGTCAATGACGATGGCGAGAGGTTTATACAGTAGACTACAACAGTAGTAACTCGAATATTAAACAATATGAGCATTATCTTGAGTTTATATCGGGATTTACAGTAATATGATCATTATTATTGTCTTCAAGGCATAGTTTATTGCTAGAGGAGAAAAAAATTACATGTAAAAGAATATTTTCATTAATTAAAAATAAGATACAACATTGTATTTTAATATAAATAACTAAAAAAAATAATCAAATAGATATTATGAATCTAAAATGCGAAAAATGAGATTAATATTTAATATTATTTAATATTTATTATTCATTTTTAATTAAATTTAAAAACAAATAATAATCATAAAAAAATTAAATTCATTCATTCATTCATTTTCTTGCTTAGTCCCTTAATTAATCTGGGGTCGCCACAGCGGAATGAACCGCCAACTTATCCAGCATATGTTTTTTTCCAACTTTAAATGTCTAGGTACTAACTTAAGGTAAGTGAATGAAATATGATAAATTACAGTGCTCTGCATAATTGAGTAAACCCCATTTTGAAAATGTATATTTTTATGCATTTCTCAGTGAATATAGGCGAAGTATTTTGGTGCATTTAAACAAAACAGATTCATTAAACAGATATATTTATTAACATAATATTTTAGTCACCAAACATAGTTAGAAATTGAAAGATAATTAATATTAATTTCCCAGAGATGGGTTGTGGCTGGAAGGGCATCCGCTGCGTAAAACAAATGCTGGATAAGTTGGCGGTTCATTCTGCTGTGGCGACCCCAGATTAATAAAGGGACTAAGCCGAAAAGAAAATGAATGAATGAATGAATTAATATTAATTACAATTAAATTCAAGCAAAAGATTGCAAAAAAAATTACAACCTACAAAATTTCAATTACATTTTTCAATTTTTCTGTTTTTCTTGATTTTTCCTCATTTTAAATTTGTATTTAATATTTTTCGATAGCATATAAATGTGGCTGTACTAGTTTTTGGACTGTTATCGTAAGTTATTTTGTTAGATTAGCTCCAGATTTGGCTTCAGCACTGACTAATCTAATGTATCTGCGCAAATATAATACAGCTTCCTATTAAACATATGAGTTTAGAAGACAGATTTGTGAGGGGTGTACTTATATCTGCTGAGCACTGTAGATATTTTGTAATCTATAATGAAATACGCTTTTAAATAGGTGTATATGCAGGCTTATTTCCTACCTTGTTGGTGCAATGGAAGTCAGAACGTGAACAAAAATCTAAATAAATTAATAAATAAAATTGCAGCCTTATGCGGTTTAGAAATTGCATGTGCTCAAATCGCAATTATTTTTTTTTAGCGATTGCGATTAATTGCACAGCCCTACTACCTATATGAACTCATTACACATCTGTAATACAAATGAAAAGTTTAGAATGTTTTTTTTTAAATTAGGTTTCTCTGATATTTTCAATGTGCAAACTTTGCGTTGAGTTTATCACTATTTGACATACAGACTTAGGGGCGCCACTGTGGCGTAGTGGGTAGCACAATCGCCTCACAGCAAGAAGGTCGCTGGTTCGATCCCCGGCTGGGTCAGTTGGCATTTCTGTGTGGAGTTTGCATGTTCTCCCCGTGGTTGCGTGGGTTTCCTCCGGGTGCTCCGGTTTCCCCCACAAGTCCAAGGCATCCGCTGCATAAAACAAATGCTGGATAAGTTGGTGGTTCATTCCGCTGTGGCGACCCCTGATTAATAAAGGGACTAAGCCGACAAGAAAATGAATGAATGAATACAGACTTAGGCTAATCCATGCATTTCTTATGATAGCAAAGATGTCCAGAATACAGGTTTGTTTTTGTGCTGTTTGAAACTTTTTAAGATTTAGGATGGACCGCTGTAAAAATCACATTATGAGTGAAAGCATCATTGCAGTCTTCAGCGGTGATTGCTGCTTGAGGCTAGATTTCATTTGTCCATATTTTATTATAGCATTCGATCATCATAACAGGATTTTCCTCACCTTTTGCATTAAAATGAGTGACTGCGAAGATCTGGATGTTTCCCACTGTTACCTTAGCAACCCTTTTATCTCTCTATAGCAGATTTTCAGTTCAACTTGTTTCGTTTTGTGAGGCACAAGCTCCATTTCACAGCAAACGAACCAAACAGAGCAGTGATCCCCTCACTGTGAGATCACTCATACAGTCGCACACAAAGGCTTCGTCTTGGCCTTCGTGATCAGATTTGTTTTTATTTATACCCAACAGAAAGCCTCTGTGATGCAGTGGGCTCTCATTTCACAGCAAGAAAGTCGCTGGTTCGAGGCTCGGCTTGTTCAGTTGGCGTTTCTGTGTGGAGTTTGCATGTTCTCACCATGTTGGTGTGGGTTTCCTCCGGGTGCTCCAGTTTCCCCCACAGTCCAAACACATGCGCTATAGGGGAATTAGATGAACTAATTTGGCCATAGTGTGTGAATGAGTGTGTATGGGTGTTTCCTAGTACTGAGTTGCAGCTGGAAGGACATCCGCTGTGTAAAACATGCTGGACAAGTTGGAGGTTCGCTGTGGCGACCGCTGATTAATTAAGGAACTAAGCCAATGGAAAATGATAGAGTATGTATATATATATGTGTGTGTGTGTGTGTGAAGTTTATTTATAAACTAATTTCGAGAGGAGCACGCGCTTATGATTAATAGCAGCTGGTCCTGCTATCGTCCACCAATCAGACGATTCCTAAATCACTATAAATAACCAGAGTATCTTCCCTTAGCCATCTTCGTCTTGAAGAACCCCCCCTTCCACCCCTACTCCTCCCCTTTCCTTATCAGCGCAGCACGGAGGCCCAATGGTTTGCACCATTGCCTCACAGCAAGAATGTCACTGGCTCAAATCCTACCTGTGCGGCATTTCTGTGTGGAGTTTGCATGTTCTCCCCATGTTTGCGTGGGTCTTCCCCGGGCACTCCGGTTTCCTCACAGACCAAACACATGTAACATAAGTAAATTGACAAACTAAATCGACACCATGGATAAGCGTAGAATTCAGCATACACTCTCCAGAGCCATTCATAATCTACATTCGCCAAGGGAGTTCTCGAGACCTACCTGAACTCAGACTCCCCTCTCGCCCTGCAACGGAGGGGGGGGCCCCGGGCTTGAGGATCCTGCGAGTTCAGAGCTCTCTCCCGGGACAGAATGCCAAATCTGCTTTATAATCAATCATCAGCAAGGGCGAACTCTTGAAATTTATATATACACACAAATAATGAAAGTAAATTAAAATGACTGGACTAGATTTTCAATACTACACTCTTAACAATGACTCAGCTCAAGCACTGTGTTAAAAATAGATTATCTGTATTATTTATAAATGAAGACTTAATACTATACACCCATTAAACGGCATAAACAGCATTTTTCCTCATATACTCAGTTGTTTTTCATGATGCTCATCCCTCTTTTACATATTTCTCTCAAATAATAGTTTCATTTTTGTAAAGACTGTAATGAAGAAAATAAATGCAAATGTCCTGAATGCAAGTTTAATGAGTCATCATTATAATGAGCTTGCAATGGTAAAAATCTGTTTCCGTATTTTGTGTTTTCTGTTTGTTTGCGGTTGTGAATTGCATTATGGGATGTTGATCTCTTCTGTCCACTGTTCAAAATTCAACTCTACAGTTTAAAAAAGTTCAATTCAATTCAATTCACGTTTATTTCTGTAGCGCTTTTACAATGTAGCTTTTGTCAAAGCAGATTAACATAGATGTTTGAAACCGTGTCAGTCCAGTGTTCAGTTTAGTTCAGTTCAGTGTGGTTTAATTTGATTTCAACCATTGTTGAAGGTTTAAACGCTGAAGCGTAATCCATCGATGCGCAGATCTACAAGTCCAAACCGTGCAAGCCAGCGCTGACAGCGGAGGAACAAACTTCACCAATCGACGAAAGTGAAGTAAAAAAAAATTGAGAGAAACCAGGCTCAGTTGAGCACGACCATTTCTCCTATGGCCAAACGTCTTGTGCAGAGCTGCAGTCTAGGTGCTGGAGAACGCTGGACGTCCATCGTGGAGAAGCTGCAGGTGTGAGTAGGTCACCGGCGGGTGATCAGGCTGGCCCACAGGATCAAAGTGGAGACTCGTCTGTCACTGTGGTCTTCCAGGAATCAGTCTCATGCTCCTCCATGACCACCACAGCATCAGCTCGGGATACGGCCTGGTCCAGGATTATGGATATCTTGGCATCATTTCTTCACAGTGATTTTAACAGTTTAGTTTGACATTCATTCATTCATTCATTTTCTTTTCGGCTTAGTCCCTTTATTAATCAGGGGTCGACACAGCAGAATGAACCGCCAACTTATCCAGCATATGTTTTACGCAGCTGATGCCCTTCCAGCTGCAACCCATCACTGGGAAACATCCATACACACTCATTCACACACATACACTACAAGTAATTTAGCTTGTTCAATTCCCCTATAGCGCATGTGTTTGGATTTGTGGGGGAAACTAGAGCACCCGGAGGAAACCCACATGAGGAGAACATGCAAACTCCACACAATAATGCCAACTGACTCAGCCGAGGCTCAAACCAGCGACCTTCTTGCTGTGAGGTGATCTTGCTACCCACTGCGCCACCGTGATGCCCTTTGAAATTATATAATAAATCAATAAAAATAAAAACATGAATTGCAAAAGCTGTAAAACTGCACATTTATGGATATTTTCCACAGTCTAGCAAACCTCCTCTTTTCTTTCTAAACTCCCGCAGTGTGTTTAAATACAGAAGAAACCTGTACAGATGTGGCTGGATCTTCTGCCTTCATTACGAAGATCTCTTGGTCAGGGTTATAATTATGTGAAATGCCCATTTCCCGGATCTTATTTCCTGATGGCGTCTCCTCTGGTGTGATCTCTCTGATAAATGACCGTCAGCAGAGCCTCGGGCTTCTGCACAATGAAGTCAGAGTCTGAGATTAAATCTCGCTCCTCATTTCCTTCACTTTCCTCTTCTGTTTAGCTGTGTGCTCGCAGTGATGGATCAACATTATCATTTTCCCCAACTGCATCTCGGGAGAAAACATGTTACGAGGTGCCGATTGAATCTGCACAATGCGGTTTGTACAATTTCTGGAACAAAGAGATTGATGAATACTGGGTTCAACACAATTCCCTCATGTTGTCCCAACACAAATCGATTAAGCTAACAATCGTTTTTACAAATTTAAGTAAATGGAACACAAAACAATTAAGTTTCCCCTGAAAAACGTCAGAATTGGGTTGTTTCAACTCATGTTAGATAAGTAGTTTGAACAAACAGCAAAAGTGATGTTCTGAGTGTAAACCTATCCACTCGAGACACACTTGTTTAGTAAGCAAACACGGTAACACTTTACTTGAAGGGGTACTCATAATACTTTTCGGATTTTCCAGCACATACACCTACCCCACCACCCCGGTTCTTCAGTTCGCGATCTCCAACCACACCTGCCAATTTAGGCCATTTAGCTTACCCAATGGACTCTATGTACAATCTCTTCCACGTTTGCGGTTAGCCCGCATGTCAACTTCCGGTGCAGCATGGTGATCGATGTAAACGCAATATATATCATTCATTCATTCATTTTCTTGTCGACATAGCCCCTTTAGTAATCCGGGGTCAACACAGCGGAATGAACCGCCAACTTATCCAGCATTTGTTTTACGCAGCAGATGCCCTTCCAGCTGCAACCCATCACTGGGAAACATCCATACATTCTCAATCACACTACGGACATTTTACCTGTACCGCATGTCTTTGGACTTGTGGGGGAAACCGGAGCACCCGGAGGAAACCCACGCAACCACAGGGAGAACATGCAAACTCCACACAGAAACACCAACTGACCTAGCTGAGGCTCAAACCAGCAACCTTCTTGCTGTGAGGCGACAGCACTACCTACTGCGCCACCATGTCGCCCTCGCAATATACATATATATATATATATAATATAAACTATAATGCAATTTATTGAAATTCATGATAGTTAATACTAGTATGTTGTTGCATAAAAAGTTGTAAATACTACAACATATACTGTATAATAGAATTTACTATAGTATGGTTAAAACCTATTATTGTTTAATATAAAATACAACTTGTTGTTTCTTTCATCTGGGTTAAGTTCTAGTACATCATTTTATTAATCGTACCTTTAGAACCTTATTACATCACCAAAAGCAGCATCGAAGCAGTCTCCTTTCAGTCACTGCACCTCTTCACGGAGATTGTCAGCCCAATCTGGTGCATTAATCAACTGCCATGGATTCTGGAACTGAACACTAATGATGTTCCAGATGCTGGACATCCATTGACACAGGATCCTCATCAATTCAAGCGTAAATCTCCCTTCTTTGCAATGCTCCGATGCGTTTAGGTTTCGCCGCTATTCGATTTCGCTGTGAACGCGCAATGCGGAATTAAAGAGACTGATTGAGATTCTATCGGAAACACGTCAGCAGAGTCCATTCCCCTATAGCGCATGTCTTTGGACTGTGGGGGAAACCGGAGCACTCAAAGGAAACCCACGCCAACACGTGGAGAACATGCAAACTCCACACAGAAATGCCAACTGACCCAGCCAAGGCTTGAACCAGCGACCTTCTTGCTGTGAGGCGAACGTGCCACCCACTGCGCCACTGTAACACCCTAGAGCGCATCTTTACATAGCAAATGCAGCACAGAAACTGAAGCAGCACACATTTTCAAAGATCTGAAATTAAACTTTTAAAGCGACATAGCCATAAACTGCGGTTATACCTAAGAACTAGTTCTTACTCCTTTAGTGCGGCGGTAATGCTCATTTTAAAGTGTCACCCACTGTAGTATTGAGGTTTTACACTGAATTTGCGCTAGACTTGCTTAGGACACTTATTTTGGGATGTTAACAGATGTGTGTGTGTTGAGCATCAGTAAGACAGCGTTAACTCCTGTCAGCTGTAATTGGAAACTGGATCATTTTGAGCTTTGAGCTTTGAGCTTTGAGCGCCAATCTGCTTGAGGAGTGATGACGTGTCGCTTTCTCATTATTATTCATAGTGGAGTTTTCTTATCCTATGAGAAGAGCCTGCTTCTTAATTATTAATGAGAGCATGTGCTTTCCGAAGGCTAAGCAGACCTGCCAAGCTGGAAGACTCAATGACTAGGTGAGACACAGGTTGTGTGTTTGTTTCTATTATCCACAGGGTTTGTTGCATATTTTCCCCTGTGATTCTGTCAGGGCCGATACAGCAAAGCTGTTGGTTTGCAGCAAGCATTTTTGTTGGGAGAGCTGTACGAGAATGGCGGACTTTCTTTTATCAGTTGAGTTCGTTACCATTCAGACACATCACCTATCCGTGCTGCTGTGTTCGCACATGTTAAAATCCTCCAGATTACCGACAGGGTTAATAGTTGCGATACAGGTCAAGAGACCTGCTGCACTACCATCCATTGTGTCTGCATTCAGACCCGGGGATTGAGGAGGAGAGAAGTCCTCCTCATTTATAGTGCTTATATAAACACGATTATCTTTATGATGATAGAATAGATTGTGGTTATGTGTATATGAAATTACGAATAACATATATAGCAGCACATTAAATTACTGTTTATTTCTTTGCATTTTAACTCTGTAAACTATAAAATCATGTGCCTCCTCATGGTTTGTGCCTCATTTTGTGAGCCGACTGTTCAGTCCACTCATTTTCCCTGCACTGCTGGCCACAACCCCTCCCATCTCGGAGCATTTTTTGTCAAATTTCTGAGGTAGACTTGAGCTGAAAGATGGGAGTTTCGTGGCCCTTTAAGGCACTGATATGTGCTCTAAAGTACTAATAAACACCCAATATGCAAGCTAACAATGCATCTAGTTAAAATTGAGAACTGGTCCCCAGTTTAAACGGCTACCCAAAGATTTTTCGAATAATCAAAAGTGGAAAAAACGTCCTCCTCTGCACGTGTGTGATCTGTTATCAGTGTTTTTGATGTTTTCCATCACAGTTGCTGTGGATTATCATGCTGACAGCTCCGTCTCTCCCCTGTGTGCGCATCAGTCTCATCTCCCTGCCCTTTCCCCTTCCGGCGTCTTATTCATTAACGTTACTAATTAGCGTCCTGATCATTTGGCTGCCTCCAAGATGCTGGAAAGAGCTGCTGTACACAAGGGGATGTGTCTCGAGTCTGGCTGTTTCATTTCAGGTAACACTATCACCAAGTCCAGTCACGTTTATTCATGTGGCGCTTGTACTAATCAGAACGTTTCAAAGCAGCTCCGCTCCGTTCAGCGGTAATGCTGTAAAGTGCATTAGATATGAGCAGGGCTGCAGATTAACTTCGCTCACCGGCTATGGCTAGTGGTTTTTAGAAGTTACTCAAGTTACTGTCTCAAAAGAAGCAAGACAAATCTGTATTCACACACACTGTAAACATGATTATTTACTTTAAAGAGAACCTATTATGCACCATTTGACAAGAAGTAGGTGTCCCTAGAGTGAGAATGTGAAGTTTGAATGAAAATAAATATATTTATTATTGGAGAGGGGGGTATATGGGGTGGTTCGTCACTCCTCAAAGCTTTTACTGGGGCACCTTTTTTTTTTGTTTGCACTATCTCCCCGTGCCGTCCACAGCAAGATGCTGCCCTGGGCGATCGCCCATATTTCCCATGCCTAAATCCACCACTGATGATAGTGATTCAAAAATTTATGTTTTGGGGAGCCGAATCTTGTTATGTTTTTGACATTAGTTGCAGGCCAGCGGGAGGAGGAGGGAGAGCAGCAAATGGCCAACAGGCCGGCAGTTTGAGACCACTGATCTAGAGACTATCTACAGCAGAGATGCCCAAACTAGGATCCGCGGGCCAAAGTTGGCCCATGGTAACCTTTGATTTGGCCTGCCACCTCATCCAAGAAGAGAGGAAGAAGGATGGGGTTAATTTCAAGATTGTCAATTGAAATTTAATGTAACCCTTTGTTTGTTTGTTTGTTCATTAAAATCGAACTGAAATTAAATGTTTCAGTTAAATGGTGTATATTAATTAGATTTTGTTTAAATGTAAGTACTGTCACCCGACAATGCAGAGAATTTGGTGATGAAATCAAGTCAAAGGCAGATTGTGTTTGTCCTGTGTATTCACCATTGAACTCCACTGTGTCGTCAATGTGATTATGTTTTTGTTGCGATATGTTATCGTTTAAAAAGTTGTATTAGTTAATACTATTTAAAGTAATGTTTTCTATTTATTTTGAAATGTTATTAAATAAATTAGGAAATTACTCATGGCGACTTTAACGTAATATAGTTTGGTATATTTACCTTCGGCCCATGGCTCTCAATGATTTTCGGTTTTTGACCCTTGGCACCCCTGATTTACAGGAGTAATTTACAGTCTATCAGACTGTATGGGGAGACTCAACAAATGGTAATAAGAAATGTTTACAAAGTGGTGCAATACTTTCGAAATCACGATCGCAATATATATATATATATATATCCATGCCTAATATCCGATGGCCAGAAGGTGATAAATTTTTTATAAATTGTTAAAATATTGGTGTTTATGATGCAGCAAGCCTGTTGTGTAAACCAGTGTTTCTCGACAGGTGGGTCGCGACCCAAAAGTGGGTTGCAAGAACATTTTCAGTGGGTCGCGGAGTGTGTGGTCACAAAAACAACTAAAGTTTAATTTTTAACTTGTTTTGCGTATACCGTACTTTTATTTTGAAATGCGCGCTCGACAACCGATCCCTTTGGAATCGACGTGGAAAGCGTCACGTTGCCAAGCAACACAGAGAGTCAGCTCGTGGAGCTTTCATGTGATAAGACGCTGAAACAGAAATTCAGTGAAGTTTTCGCGATCTGAGAGTGCGATCAAACCCATCCCATTCAGAACTACGTATTTGTATGAAAGTGGCTTCTCTTCCTTGGTGCAGCTTGACTCCAAGCAAAGGAACAGGTTGTACATAGATTACGATCTTCGGGTAGCACTGTCTACCATCACTCCTGACTTTGAAACTCTTATCACATCAGTAAAGCACATCCTCAGTTATCTCATTATCTTGCCAAATCACTGTTAAGTGAAACAGATGTTTATAATTGCTGTCATATTAGATGTAAAAATGGTTATGGATGTTTTAATCATTTTACAATTTGCTGGTTTGTTCTGTTCAACAGGATCAGTGTTCATGTTTTATTAACAGTTCAGTTTAGCTTATGGTAACAACCTTTCCTCACCCTAACCACTGTTTACAGTGTTTGTCGTTTTTACTTTGTAATATTTCTATAATTTGATACATTTTGTTAAATGTCAGCAATAAAATATTGTTTATTTGTAAGTCTTGCTGATTTTCTCATGATTTTTCTGTCACTACTTGTGTATGTTAACAAATAAATACAAATTAATTATAATTCCTAATATTATATTACAGTTCCTAAAAATTTGGGTCGCGGCTTGATGACCATGTAAAAATGTGGGTCCCGTGGCCAAACCAGTTGAGAACCACTGGTGTACACCATGATTTTATATTAAATTCACTTTAATGTGTGATTGGACTAAAAAGTTGCCGTATACGAACATTTTCTCAATTCAAATGAGTAGCTGCTTGGACCCGAAACATTAGTCCATACGTCACCAATACGTCACGGCTTAACAAGCAGATACCAACTTACAGCAAGTCAGTGTGTGTTTGCATTTTTATCAGAACAAAAGATGACCAAAGAAAAGGAGACAGAGCTAGAATCGACAAATGTCTTTCTCTTTGTCGTGGTTTTAAAAAGAAAAGAAATACTCTGAATCTTTCATACATTCTGCTTTGACAAAGGAGGCTTTTATCTTGGTCCATTAGCATTTTTGGCACTGGAGCAATTTACATTTTTATAGCATAATTAATGAACAAGAAAGTCATTTACATTTTTTTCCCCTCTGTTCGCTGCCACATTGTGTGGAGCGTATTTCATTTCAGAGGCCAGTATTTGGGAATTTGTGTGTGTGTGTGAAGGAAAGGGAAGGAAGAGGTGAGAGGATGACCGATCTGCTCTGCTTTAAACACATGCGGGCGGACAGGAGTTCCTCTTTTAGGTAAAAATGTAAGATAATGTGAACGGCTCATCGTCTGGCTCTCGCATCAAACAGAAGGCGGATCCCAAACACTAATTAAGCCATTCAAACCTCCCTAAAGTAAAGTAGTCGTACTGGATTCATACCGTATTTACATGTGTTCTGTATCATACTTTAAAAGGCATACAGTACACCACCCCTTCCAATCCAATTGAAATACATTTGAGCTCGATTAGGATGTTTACATGAAGGCTGATTATTATCTCGTCTGATTAATAACATTTCGTTGAAAGTAAACGGACACTGTCATCAGTAGTCTTTAGTAATACTGATAAGTGCTGTTCGGTGTAAAGCTCACTGTATTAAGATGAAGCAGTGGTGAGCTTCACATGCCTCGTTTTTATACCCAAGATGACAGGTGCATAAATATCTGAATATTTAGTTGGATGTTCCCTCAGGACACAGCTGCAGAGCCTGTTTATAGCAGGTGTTACACGTGCCATGTTTTAATTAAGAAGAAACTCAATCAAGGGTTTAAAAATAAAACATGTTTTAGCTGGTCCTGTCACGATGAGGAATCTGTTGTGATAAGAGATATTATTGTCATTTTGAGATGGACACTGATTATATAATGATTATATAACGGCATACTAATGCAAATAGCCAGTTTAAAACAGTTTAAAACACTTATCATTCTACTGGTTATTTGATGTTAAAAAGGTAATTGTCCTATTATATATACTAATTAATGTCCTATTAGGTAAATCTCCAATTATAAACGTTGACAGCGGGGAGGTAGAATGTAAATATCATTGTAAAATGGCTTTAACGTCATTTGTGAATATGTAAATTTATATCGCAATGGCAAAAATGATTGAGGTCATCCCCAAGTGAGCTTGTGTCCACCTGGGTTTGACTTATCCATTTGTACTGTGACAAAGAAAGTGTTTTTACTGTCTAGTGAACACTGGAACATATTAGAGGGTGGTATTCCCATGAACTGTTGTGTCCTCTTTGGTTAATAAATCTGCATTATTCTGGCAAATAATACCTTTCATGCAATCACATAAATTTCATTTTCAGTTTACTGTTATTGTTTAATATCCAGTTGTTTGAAACTATGCTGTGTAAAAAACATTAGCAAAGTCCTTGTTAAGATTATCAATTTGTTTAAATGTACATGTTTTATTGTGTATTGTATGACGTAGCTTATTTTAAAATTAGTCATTTAAAACGAGTAAAAACTGTTTTAAGTACAAACAGTACTTAAAGAAATTAGCCAATTTTAAACAAAAATATTAATTTAATTGAACAGAAAAACCAACACAATGTTAATGAAAACTACTCAATGTTTTTGTTTTGATTTAACATAAAATGTGTGGAGCCTGTTCATCAGCTCTAGAAAATAATACCCTATATCTACACAATAAAATTGAGGTAACAGATTACAAGCAATATTATTAAATAAATTCAACATGTATGGATTTAGTAAAATTTAATAAAATTTAGCTCAAATTAGTGGAGCCTGTTCAGCAGTGTGGAGCCACAAAACAGATAAACAACAATCTCATAATAGACAATAGTTTTCACGTTAAAATAATGTAAAAGAGCGAAGGTAAAAAACTGTAAATTATAAAGCATGAAATTTCAGTTCAATTAACAGTTAAATACTGTTAATGTAAATACAGAAAAAATGGTACTTTTTACATTATTGGTTTGCTAAAATTACATTATTTTACCGTAACAACCGTTAAAACAACGGTAAAATTTGATGAGCCACTAAAGAGTAATTCACTGTATTTTCTACAGATGCATACTATTAATGGTAGATTTTTGGCAACCAAAGCTGCCAGTTTTTACCGTAAATTTTACGGTTCTCAAGTATAATGTAAACTGAAAAACATCTCTACCGTATTTTTAACGGTAGATTTCGGCAACCACAGCTGCCAGTTTGTTACCGTAATTTTTTCGGTTCTCTTAATTATATTGTAGACTGAAAAACATCTCTACCTTATTTTTAACGGTAGATTTCTGGCAACCACAGCTGCCAGTTTTTACCGTAAATTTAATGTTTTTTGCTACCATTAACTGAAAAACATCTCTACCGTATTTTAACGGTAGATTTCTGGCAACCACAGCTGCCAGTTTTTTACCATAATTTTCACGGTTGTGTTAATTATACCGTAGACTGAAAAACATCTCTACCGTATTTTTAACAGTAGATTTCTGGCAACCACAGCTGCCAGTTTTTTACCGTAATTTTTACGGTTCTCTTAATTATACCGTAAACTGAAAAACATCTCTACCGTATTTTTAATGGTAAATTTCTGGCAACCACAGCTGCCAGTTTTTTACCGTAAATTTTGTAATTTTTTACCCTCAGTGTGATGTTTGATCAATGAACTTGAATAAGTTGACTCAATTCCTTCATGTTGTAAAGCACTTTAAAAAATAAATGAGGGGTGGTATATCTTATTTGTTTTATGTTCACAATCCACTTAAATTTGTAAGTATTATTAAGTTATACTACTTTTGTTAAAGATTGCGTGGAACCCCCAACGTTTATTACAGTGAGGGATAGTTCACCCCAAAAATAACAATCCTACAGCTCATTCAGCTGAAACCTCTTGTGGTTTTAAACATTTGAATGAGTTTCTTTCTTCTGTTAGACACGGATGAAGATGCCGGTTGATGGTACACATTGAATTACATGAAGGATTTACTATCAAAGTCAACAGGCATAGCATCAACCAGCATTCTTCAAAATAACTTTGTGTTCAACAGAAAGAAGAATGAAACTCAGTTTGAAAAGTTGACGAGTGAGTAGATGCTGACCATTATTTCAACTTTATTTTTGTATTATTAATATAACAATAGTTGCACAAGTAAATGCAGCTTTAAAAACACAAATGTGGAGTTTTTTGAATTTCTAAATTTGCTAAAAGTCTGTATTTTAGGGATTTCGTGGAAAGTCCCTAAACCAAAAAACAAAAGACCAAAAGTCTTGCCGGTATATTAGCAATAGACTGTATGAGTCAAAGTGATACATTATTTATGCCAAAAACTATTTGAATATAATGTAAAGGTGATGTTACATGATAAGATTTTATAAATTTACTACTATATATCAAAATATATCATGTGTCATATATATAGCAAAAATGTATGCCATATAAATATATATAAAGAGAGAGAAAAAAATCCTGTCGGTTAATGTAAAATAATGGTTTTTGACGTTGAATAAAAAAAAATCAACCAAGTTTTCACATCATGTTGTCCTCTTTATAATATAATTTCAAAAAGCAACCTTAAAGCATAACTCACTGAAAAAAATGTCTGCAAAACTGTTGCAAACTATTTATTTGTGTTGAATTTAAACAAACAGCCACTTAACGTAAAAAAAAAGAGTAAATCCAAGGAATAATCTTTGAATCATTTTTTTCAGTGCAGTTTGAGGCAGGACTGCTTTAAGAACATCACCTTTCAGCATGTTTTCAGAAAGAAAAGCTGAAGTTTAAATAATCTGCCATACTAGGCCTGTCACAATAATCAATATATCAACTAATCATGATGTCCATAAAAAATTAAGAATTGTGTTGTTTCAGCTCATTTTAAGTAGTTTGAACAAGCAGCTAAACTCATTTACTCTTCGAGTGCTCAATAGTTTTTTTTAAAGTTTGTAAAACTACTGAAACGCTCCACTGTTAGAGATCTGACTCCAGAAATGATGGGTCATCATTACCTAAAACACAGCTAGAGGTTGTGAAGTGATCTCCGCGAGCGCACATTATCACACTGTCAGCAGTGGACTGAGCTGCAGATGAGCACAGCTCGTCACGCGACCAGCTGGAGGAGCAGATCTGCTTTACGCACAGCAGAGCGCGGTGCTCTCGGTCACTCCGCACGGTCACGGACACAATCACGCCGATGGCGAAGGAACACTGCGATCTGCTCGGCATCTAAGGGCGACAGAAGGAGCACCATGAGCCTGGAGGAACCGCGCGCTCTGCCATGCTGAGCATCCCATCCGTGCTGCTGCTGCTGCTGCTGGCGCTGTCCGCTCCCGCGCGCTGCTCCCACGGCTGGAGCGACGAGGATCTGCTGCTGCCGCCCATCAACTCCTCCGGCAGGTTCTTGGCCAGCCTGGAGGTGGATGTTGGATACTCGAAGAGGTCGGTGGAGGAGCCCGAAGCCTCCTCGCAGTGCAATGTGAGCGTGGAGAGGCTGCCGACGAAACTCGTGGCGCGCTGGGACAGCAACTTCGGCTTCCAGTGCGACGTGCTCCTGTACACCACCAACAACCACGGAAAGGCGTTTTTTTCCGCCGCTTTCAACCGGGCGATCTCCCCAGTGTACATCGAGCACCTGGGCGTCACGGGCGGCCAGCAGGAGTTCAGGCTGTGCGTCGGATGCGGGCTGTCCCGGTACCGGAGGTTCAGGCGCGGCCGGTCAGAGGGTCCGCAGACCGGAGACTCGGTGCATTTCTGCTGCGTGGATTTTGCGCTGGACGAGCTGAAAGGGGACCGGAGCTGGAGGCTCAACCGCAAGCCCATCGAGTCCACGCTGGTGGCCTGTTTCATGACTTTGGTCATCATCATATGGAGCGTCGCTGCCCTCATATGGCCGGTGCCCATAATCGCGGGATTTCTGCCCAACGGAATGGAGCAGAGAAGGCCGAGGTAATGGAGCAGCTGAGATCATGGTAACACTTTACAATAACAGTGCATCCATAACGATGTCCTAATATCTAAACTAGACCTTATTGTGAACTAATGATGAGTTAAGGCATGCGCTGTAAGAACTGAGTCACAGGCATAATGGTTCATGTGTAAATAATGGTTAGCTACTACATTAAAGTCGGCATTAAATAAAAATCTGCTCTTCTTATTTTTATATTTTAGAGTAGCATTTGTCTGTGCACTTCATAAAAATTTATTTGCCTTTTATCAAATACCATAACCTTCCCCCTCTCCAAATGACTTTTCTTCACTTCTGGTCACATGGAATGCATTTAGGGCAGGGTTATGGGTCATTTAGGGGCGTGACTATCAGGGCGTGTCTCATTTCTGCTCTGAAATCATCCATGCCACAATCTTCCTTCATTTTTTAAGCACTGCCAATCTTTTAATGGATGAAATCATGCACTGCCCTACATTTTTTCATGATTATAAACAAGGCCTATCTTATCTTCCATTTCATGGTGACTTTAAATACTTTTCATGTTTGTTAATTAAAGAAGCTGTTAATTAACACTTTCGTTTAAGCTTCATTAAACTCGCTCTGTGAGAAAGAATATTCATGAAAAGTGAAACTTGACCAGTAGGAAGTATCATGTCATGACTTTACTGACGAGGCAAACTATTATGAAGTAATTCTTAACAGCTCATGAACAGTGCTTAAACGTAATGGCCATCAAGTGCGTGTATGTTTACATTGAAACACAATAGAAATGTAGCGCACTGGGATGGAAAATCGATGTGAGTAAGCCCTTCCAGTAAAATACCGTAATAAGTATTGAACAGTTTAAACACGGGAGTTCACGAGTTGTTAAGAATGAGTTAATAATAATGTGCCTCTCCAAGTAAAGTCATCATGACCTAATAGCGCATGTTGGTTAAGTTGAACTTTCAGGGTGCTTTTACACCTTTCGTTTGATATGAATTTAGTTTAGTTTGGTTTGATGACATAAATTTTTTTAGACACTTTACTGCAATTATGGCAGGTTGCGGAAAACAAGGAGTTTCCCGCTCGTTAATCCTGACCAGTCAAAATGTAGTTCAGGAAATTCATGTGATTGGATGTTGTCAGGTGACTGCTTTTTGGTTCGTTTGGTTCGTGTAAATAATATTTACACCTCACAAATAAGACATTCTGATTGTATATAACATTTCCATCCATTTGGATTCCATACTTTATACTGATCAAAAAAAAAACTCTGTGTGATTGATATTTGTTAGTTAAAATGGAATAAATAAATGGAACAAATGAGATTTATGTAATAATATCAATAAATCCAATGTGTTTAAAATGCTAATCTAATTTCGGGAGCGTCAATTTTGCAGCAAAACTATTAAGCAAATCTTAGAGAATTAAATTAATTGAATCTGGCTTTTTCTACAGTTTAGATATATTTATACCCAACGCTATCTCACGGCAATTCGTAACTTAGTGACTAATTCATATCAATTCGTACGATCTAATTCGTACAATTCAGTACGATTTGTTTATCACCCAGTGACGGTTATGTTTAGGGGTGGGGTTAGGTGCCACGCCTCCTTTTTAAAATTGTGCATTTTACTAGCAACTAAACTGACAAAACATAAAATACTTACATTTTCTCATTAGATCAAGCTGTTATACCATATCCACATCGTTTAACTCAGGGGTGTCCAAACTCGGTTCTAGAGGGCCGGTGTCCTGGAGAGTTTAGCTCCAACCCTAATAAAACACACATGAACAAGCTAATCAAGCTCTTACTAGATATACTAGAAACTTCCTGGCAGGTGTGTTGAAGCAAGTTGGAGCTAAACTCAGCAGGAACGAGTTTGGACACCCCTGCTTTAACTGATTTTTTTATTTTTATAAATTTTTTATTTTTATTTATTTTTTAAATTTTAATTTTTTTTTATTATTTTTATTTGTAATATTTATTATTTTTTATTATTATTATTATTATTTTTATCTAACAGTATTACATATTTAGATAAAATCTAAAGGTTACAAACAATTAATGCTAAACGTCATCGTGATTCGTTATTGTGAGAGTTTGAAAGCACCCTTATTAATGAATATTCTTTCCTATAGGGCGAGTTACATTTAGCTTAAACTAAAGTATTAATTAATACATTAATTAAACATGTACTAACAAGTAATTATAGCCATTATTCACACATTAGTTCTTCATTAGCGCATGCCTAACTCATCTTTAATTCACAATAGAGTACACAGTAAAATTAACAGTGTAAAAAATGCATGTCAACAATGTCCAAAAATGTTGAATGGACAAGATACAGTGTTAACGACGGCACGTTGACAGTGTGGTTGCAAGGTGCAATATGATGTGATTTTCCTTTAACGCTACAAGTGCAAAAGATCGCGATATGTTAGACATACACCACAGAACAGTGTAAAAATTAATGTTACACTGATAGGAGTACTTCCTTGATGATACTTGAAGAGTAATAACAACACTAGTGGGTGTTAAATGCCCCTAAGTGTAAAACTTTGACAACTCTAGTAAGCATAACATTCTACACTGTCAGTGTATGTACTCAGCACTTTAGAGTGCCAATATCACACTACAAATTTAACACTACACACGGTGTACTTTTAACACTGGATAGATTGGGACCATATATTATCTTCAGTAGTGCTAAAATCAACACTTTAAGTGTTAAATTGACTACTTATTTTACTGTGTGACATTTAGTTTACATACAGTGCTCAGCATATATGAGTACACCCCCCACAAATCTCTCATTTAGATTCATATTTTCTATAGGAAGCTTTACAATACAGCATATACATTAGTTTAGTCAGTGCTGAAGCCAAATCTGGGGTAATCTTATAAAATAACTTATAATAATGGTTAAAAAATTAGTAGCCCAAATTTATATGTTAAATAAATGGGGAAAATATTAAATAAAATTTCCAAAAATTTTAAATATCAAGAGCAACAAAGAAAATATTTTTTAAAATTGTAGTTTGTATATGTTTTGCAGTATTTTGCATGAATTTAAATGCATTATCTTTTAATTTCCAAAGATGTTCTGTGACTAAAATATTATTTTATTAAATATATCTGTTTAATAATTCTGTTTTGTTCAGATGCACCAATATATTTGACCCATATTCACTGAGAAATGCATAAAAATATTCATTTTCAAAACGGGGTGTACTCTTATACACCGAGCACTGTATACGTACATCATTGTTTATGCACTGTTATTGTAAAGCGATGCTGGAATCATCTCTAACAATGAAGGAATCCTGCTGGCGAACATCTAACGCTTTTAGTGGCAAACCGTGTCATGCTTCTGCTTTAACAGTGTTTGAAACTGCTACTATCTCCTGGATGGATCGAGGTATTTTATTAGCTCTAGATCTGCTTTTATAAACTGATTGTAATAGAAACGCCTGTGATATTTAGATGTCATTTCAAAATGTTTGTAATGTTTTTATCAGACTGATTTCTAGTGTTTTTAGCATTTGAATAAATAAATATGGAGAGTGTGTCTCTGGAGAGAGCGCATAAAGAGTTTTTGACACTCTTAATGGTGTGTACGTTATAATACGAAACATATTCCAGTGTTTTCTCCTCCTGATATTTTTTGTGTGTGTGTATGTATATTTGTTTGTATGAATTATTATATAATGTGAGTAGATATTAATGTTGAGTACTCAATTATAGTTTGAGGGACAAGGTGACAGGCAATCCATTTGTAAAAATGAACAAATTTGTACAAGCTTTATACTTTATAGATCTGTCAATATTGTTATTTGTAGTATCAATAGATTCTAAGATAAATAAATATATATATAATTGCGAAGGTTTTGCAAAACTCAAGTGTCAGATTCACTCTTTCCATCTCTTTGTTTGTAATTAACAGTAAATATGCAAATGAGTTTATATTGATGACTGCCATACATATTTGCATAGCCTACAATATGCATTTGTTTCCTGCATAGTCATTCATTTTCCTTCGGCTTATGTATCAGCTAACTATTCCAGCTATGTTTTACACAGCAGATGCCTTTCCAGCCGCAACCCAGTACTGGGAAACGCCCATACACTCTCACATTCACACACGCATTCATACACTACAGGCAATTTTCACTTCACCTACTGCATAGCGCATGTGTTTGGACTGTGGGGGAAACTGGACCGCCCGGAGGAAACCCACGCCAACACGTGGAGAACATGAAACTCCATACAGAAACGACAACTGGTCCAACCCAGAACTCGAACCAGCAACCTTCATAGTAACCATTGAATAAAAACAACGCAAAAATACAAGTTAGTTCCAATAGTGACTTAAACCCACGCCAACAAGGGGAGAACATGCA
>CAIGQQ010038338.1:2348843-2363019 GCA_903798035.1 Danio albolineatus
AACAACAACAACAACAACAACAACAACAACAACAACAACAACAACAATAATAATAATAATAATAATAATAATAATTTTCCCAGAGATGGGTTGTGGCTGGAAGGGCATCCCCTGCGTAAAACAAATGCTGGATAAATTGGCGGTTCAATCCGCTGTGGAGACCCCAGATTAATAAAGGGGCTAAGCTGAAAAGACTGAATGAATAATAATAATAATAATAATAATAATAATAATAATAATAATAATAATGTTTTCCATGCTAATTTGAACATTGGGTCTGAAATTGCATTTAAGTATGACTCCAAAACAACATGAGCACTATTTAATTGACTGATCATTGTACTTTGATAGTCATTGGCTGCTAATATGATTCAGAATAAGCAAATAATATATTTCATAAAGTGTATTATTAAAGATAAAGTCAGAATGTGTTAATATAAAAACCAAATTTACCTCAATGTAATAAAATATGGACTAACACGGATAATTAACGCACACTTTTAAAGACAAGCAGTTAAAATAATGTCATTTATTCCCAATATACCGAGTTTTTAAGTAGCTAACAGTGAGCACGAGGTCTATTTGCCTGCTTTGTTTGTTGAGGATTCGCGGGATTGATATATGGATGACTAACCTGGAAGTCTGTCGCGAAAACCAGGAAGAAGCTGCTTTATATTCTCTGAGGGAAACTCGCGTCCATGGCGCACTCTTTATTACACGTTATTACCCGTCTGTGAGGAATTGGATATTGGACATTAAAAAGCCATGCGAAGTTGGCGTGTGACCTGCTTTTCGCTCGTTTTACTGGTGTTTTTCCTCTCGTCAGTCCTGGAGCTCACAGGTAACACACATACACACACCAACTCACCTTATAACAATCAGCACCACACACTCAGGTAGGGAGTGAACTATCGATTTTTACTATCGATATGCACTTAAATCGAGATTAACCTGAACACATTCATTCACTGTTGTGTTTATTATCTAATATTTAACTGTATGGTAATTGACTGGTTTTATAATCTCAGGGTTGGTCGTTTTAAAATGCGTCCACCTTTAACATACACTGTATTTTGGTCATAAACTCAAAAAATGAAGTAGTGTTGGTTTTATATTCGCACATTCAGTCATTCTCCTTAATGTACTTTCAGAAAATGAAGTGTATTTGTTTTAATGGAGACTCACACGTCACTGAAAGCTGAATATTTCAATATTTACACTGTTGTGTCTGTTTGTATGTGGAATATTTAGCTGAGATACAACCATTGAAAATTTGGTTAAAATAACACAGGTTGTCATATTAATATTGTATATTAATAATCAATCCGTTTTGATAGATTTACCATAGGAAATGTACGAAATTATCTTCATTGAATATGGCATTTGGAGCTGCTGGCATAAAAGTAAAATAATAATGCCAGTGCAAGTTTTGTAAAAATATAACAAAACTACTTGCAAATACAGGCCCATAGCCAAGGGGGGTTTGGGTGGCTCGAAAGACCCACCCCCCCCATGTGACATAGGTCCAGAATTTGTTCCATAGAGTACATGAGCTCATTTGTCCTATTTTGACTGCTATGCCTAGTGGTGGAAAGAGTAGGCATGGGCCGGTATAAGATTCTGACGGTATGATAAACTTGGAAAAAAAATCACGGTTTCATGGTTTGACGGTATTGTGTTTACTGCTCTAAAATATATTATTTTTAAATGTCTGGCTTAAAAAACAAAACCTTTTCTACTTTGAACACAATATATTTTATTTTGAGAAACATTTAAAATATTTTGGAGCAGTAAACATGTCAGGCTAAATAATTACAATGAATCATTGACTTCTGCTGTCTTCAGTAGTTTCAATAACACTGATTTCTTTACGACATTGGGGTACAACATCAATCTGACGTCATGTTGAAATATAATACACAATTTTGTTTTCTTTCTGGCTTAGTTCCTTTATTAATCTGGGGTCGCCACAGTGGAATGAACCGCCAACGTATCCAGCATATGTTTTACACAGCAACTGCTCTTCCAGCTGCAACCCAGCACTGGGAAACATCCATACACACTCATTCACACTCATACACTACGGACAATTTAGATCATCCATTTCACCTATAGCGCATGTGTTTGGACTGTAGAGGAAACCGGAGCACCCAGTGGAAACCCACACGAACACGAAGAGAACATGCAAACTCCACACAGAAATGCCAACTGACCCAACCGAGGCTCGAGCCAGCGACCTTCTTGCTTTGAGGCGATAGTGCTACTCACTGCGCCATATAAAAAACAATTCTAGCATAATTTTAGTTGATAGTGCAACCTCTCTATCTCAACTGGAGGTGTCAATGTCAGTATGGTTAATAAAACACTGTGGTATTTAATATAAATTACTATAGTATATTCTCATGTGGGTGTCTGACAACTGAATATAGATCTGCTAGCAGATATCGCAGCCTGTGTTACTCTTTACCTTGCACTTTTCTATTAACATTTATTATTATTTATTTATTCTGGACATGCGTTTCACATTCTGATTCCAATGCCTCATTATTAAACTGTTCAAATGACTATAATTAAATGAAATATACTTAAGAATATAATCTGATGTGTTCGTTTGGAAGAGTGTACTTGCATTGTGATGTTATTTTATTGTCATTCTGGCATTAAATAATGAATGGCATAAAATGGTCTTAAAATGACAATAATATTGTTTATCGCAATATATTTTGGGGGGTGCCACGGTGGCTTAGTGGGTAACATGTTCGCCTCACAGCAAGAAAGTCGCTGGTTTGAGTCTCGGCTGGGTCAGTTGGCATTTCTGTGTGGAGTTTGCATGTTCTCCCGGTGGTCGCGTGGGTTTCCTCTGGGTGCTCCGGTTTCCCCCACAAGTCCAAAGACATGCGGTACAGGTGAATTGGGTGATCTAAATTGTCAGTAGTGTATAAGTGTGAATGAGTGTGTATGGATATTTCCCAGAGATGGGTTGCAGCTGGAAGGGCATCCGCTGCGTAAAACATATGCTGGATAAGTTGGCGGTTCATTCCGCTGTGGCGACCCCAGATTAATAAAGGGACTAAGCCGAAAAGAAAATGAATGAATGAATATATTTTGGGGCAGTAGATCTTAGATATCATGACAGGACAACTCATAGTTAATGTGTATTCTAATCTAAAGTCCATCATTTTAGGTGGAGCTGAGCTCAGCGTTGCTGTTGAACAGGGCACAACCATCCACATCAACACAAGTTCCAGCACAAGTTCACAGTGTGAAGTGTGTATGAGAGTGCGGAACCAGCCCTTGTGCCAGTCTTATGTGGTCCTCAGAAGTGACACGCTTTTGGATTTCAGCTGTTCGCAGCCAGAGAAAGTATTCGTTGTGCAGATCGTCAGAGATGTCGGTGAGTATGCATATAAATATTAGCCCTACAGTGAATATCTAATTATTTTTTAAATATTTTAAAACTATTTAAAGGAGAGAACATAATTTTCAGCGCATTTTAAAGACGATCGTTTCTTAAAAGCTGATTTCTTTTGTCTGTGCCATTGTGACAGGAAATAATATTTATAGTTATTTGGTAAGGTATCAGTATTCAGTTTAAAGTGTAATTTAAAGATGGTTTAACTTGGTTACTTGGCAAGTCATTAGTTAATAGTGGTTTGTTATGTAGCTAGTCAAAATCATAATTTCTATAGGGGGCTAATAGTATTGATCTTAAAAATGGGTTTATTCCAGCCAGACTAACATAAATAAGACGTCCTCCATAGCGTTGATCTCAAAAAAGATTTTAAAAATAAAAATAAAATGCGTTTATTCCAGCCAAACAAAAACACGTAACTTTCTCAGTAGAATTGATATCTAAAATGGTTTAAAACAAAAAGATTTTATTCAAGCTAGACAAAATTAAATAAGAACATGTATATGAGCATTTCCAGCGTTACAGATGTGACATTTGCAGTAAAAACTCAAGTCATTCACATAGAAAGTACATGTTAATATTATAGTGAAAAACCTGTTTATATTTTCCAGAACTACTGACCACAGAGTAATGGGGTCAGAAAAATATCAATCTGTACACGTTTCGTACTCTAAATAAGGAAATAAACATGCGTTATGGATGTGACCAAAAAAGTCTGTGACTTTAGAACATACAACGTGCTTTGTAGAAATTCTGTGAAATAAAATGCACAAACCGAAATAAATAATGCTCATCAAAAGGGTAAGAGTCAGCTCACTATATAACAAACATGATTAATTGCATTTTATTTAATATTTTTGCATTCATGAGGGAAAAGCTTTGCTATAGATGTGAGGTCTCTCTGTTATGGATGTGACAGATGTGAAATTGCTATTCGTGTGACTTTGGTAAATCAAATAAAATTGTTTAGAAACATATACATATATACAGTTAAAGTCAGAGTTATTAGCCCCCCTTTGAATTTTGTGTTCTTTATTAAAAATTTCCCAAATTATGTTTAACAGAGCAAGGAAATTTCCACAGTATGTCTGATAATATTTTGTCTTCTGGAGAAATTCTTATTTGTTTTATTTCAGCTAGAATAAAAGCAGTTTTTAATTATTTTTAAACCATTTTAAGGTCAATCTTATTAGCCCCTTTAAGCCATTTTTTTCAGTTGTCTACAGAACAAACCATCATTATACAATAACTTGCCCAATTACTCTAACCTGCCTAGTTAACCTAATTAACCTAGTGAAGCCTTTAAATGTCACTTTAAGCTGTATAAAAGTGTCTTGTAAAATATCTTGTCAAATATTATTTACTGTCATCATGGCAAAGATAAAATAAAGCAGTGATTAGAAATGAGGTAATAAAAACTATTATGATTAGCAATGTGTTGAAAAAATCTTCTCTCCGCCTTAAACAGAAACTGGTGGATATATATATATATATATGTAGTAAATACAGTCTCAAATTCCTTGATTTGTTAAACATCACTTGGTAAATAATCGAAAAATAATAACAATTTCCTTTAACTGTCTATACTGTATATTCTTTTATACTTGAACACATCTAAGTATTAAAGCAAAGAACATTGCATTCATCTCCATCTTGAAGTGAATTACCTACTATGCACTTCTCAACAGAGAGCATTAGAGTTTGTCCACTTTTTGATTTAATGATTTCAGATTTGTTTCTTTCACTTTTCCCTTGAGCAGACAGAATCTGTGGCTTTTTTTTGTTGATATTTTTATGCAGAATTCTGTTAAAAAAAAAACTAAATCTGCAGAGAGACGAAAATATTACACGTAAAATATAAATAAATAAAACAAAAATAACTTTTATTAGTGTTTAAAATGCAAATCCAATTAGAATGGCTTCGTTGGTATTGCAGGTGTTTCATGTAATATGTCCACTAAATGACAGAAAATATTAATTTACATGTTGCACTGTACACAAATCGTCTAAACATTTGATGGAAAGATTTCTGCAGATATTAAAGCCTTCTAGGCCACAGATCAATACAAACTGATTAACTTTAGGACATAAAACCTAGACTGAATATATACATTCTTTTATTTTAGTTTAAAAGAAGTATATCAATAACACACTTAATAAATGTAAGAGTTAACACAGAAGCACATGCTATCTGTTAACAAGATCTCACACAATGTCTTTCTGGGTTTATAAGATATCCTTTGAGGTCATAACTTATACATTATAATCATCACAAATATTTTAAAAAGAATAACAATTTGCATAGTATTTAGATAGTATCTATATATATATATATTTATATAAATATATATATATAGAGATAGTTTTCCGTAATTCTTCTATGCTGTTTTTCTAACATAAAGCATTTGTTTCACAGGGATAATGAACATTGAACCCAAAGAACACAGTGCTTTTATAAAGTTTAACCGGACGTTCATCTGGAATCTGAGGCCTTTAGTTTCAAAATCCCTCCAGTTGAATTTCAGTAACACGGGTTTAAGACAGATTGAGCCTGAAGACAGCTGTCCTGACAATCACAGATACGTGCTCATGGTGGAGAACATCAGCATTGGGATGTTTTGTCAGAATGGAGTCATCAGACAAATCGATGTGCGGAATGCTGGAAAACTGTCTGCGGAAGTGGTTGGAGGTCAACGTCTAAGCATGAATGTTATCGCTGTATCAGTGGGGCGTTTGATGAACTGTAAGTTTCATGATGAATCTCAAATTAAATATTTGTTAGTCGCATACACTATGCAGTGAAATGCTTGATATATTCTTAGTATAGATCTTAAAGGTGCAGTGTGTAAGTTTGACACCCAGTGGTTGAATTAGGTATTGCACGCCTGGTTCAAAATACATGCAAGCGCAGGTTGCCAGATTGACAACACCAACAGGAGCGAGCCTAAAGGCTGATTTAAGGCTAATTCAGACGTGATCTAAAAGGAGTTTTTGTTCTAACCAACATCTAAAATTTATATATTAGAAATGGCTTGTATATCTCACAGGTGGACAGCAGGATTAACCGACAATGATCACCTCAGGTACACCTCATGATCTAATTATAGAAATAATATAATCTAATTAATACATATCAAACCTTAAACGTCATTAAACGTACAGCCAACACGTATCAGTGATTCAACATCTACATTTAATAATGTTAAAAAGATTTAATATGTATTCAATAGATTATAATCCTTACCATTTCGTTGAAGTGCAGTGAGTGCACTATTCTGTGCTTCTGAATGGCTGTATTTAAATGTCTGTCGTGTTTCGTCTGGTGTAAACAGCCACATTGCTTATCACCACAAATCTCGTCATATAGCGTGTTGTTAGTACACGGGGTTACAATGTAACCTGCTCAATGTTTACACTCGTAATATTTATATTATTTGCTAATTAATAACCACCTCATGTGGAACTCTGAATCTGCATCTCATTTCGGAGTCTGTTTCGGAGTCTATCGGAGGTTGCATTTGCTAGTGGCAGTGGGCAGGTTAAATGACCAAAACAAAGACAGCGTTCCGGCACGTGACCCACATTTTCAAAGCAGAATATCTGACTTCAGCATAGTTTTTCAGATAAACGAGTATGTTCACTCAGCATGCAATATTTGCAAACATAGTATGGTGTTTTTATGCTTTAGAAGACACAAAAACTGACACACAGCACCTTTAAAAGGTTATTTACCCAAAAATGATAATTCTGTCATTAACCCTTGAGTGCTGTTGGAGATGTTTTCATTTCATAATTTCATTATCACACACCGTATGTTTGTCACCTGCTTTCTTTCGCTTACAGTTATTTATGTTGATATGGTTTGGTTATCTTTTTTACTTTTTTTTTTTTACAATAACATTGCTTTAATATGAGATTAACTCCTCATTTATGTGCAGTGAACTGATGGGGTGATTTTGAGGCTTAATTTAGCCACAAATTTCTCTGTGTTTCATCTTATTTTGACACATATTTTGGAAAAATGCTTTGAAAAGTTGTTCAAAATCTTAACAATACACTCTGGCCAAATTCACTCCCCTTTCATTATGTAGGGAGTTCTATTAACTTCTATTATAATCACATTTTTTATTGTAAAGCCATGTAGACATGGGCCGGTACAAGATTCTGACGGTATGATAACCTTGGGTAAGAATATCATGGTTTGACGGTATTATATTTACTGCTCTAAAATATATACATTTTAAATGTCTTTGTAAAAAAACTAAAGCTTTTATTTCTTTTTGAACACAAAATATTTTATTTTGAGAAAACTTTTTAATTAAAGTATTTTGGAGCAGTAAACACGGCAGGCTAAATCATTCATGTGAATCATTGACTTCTGCTGTCTACATTAGTTTCAAAATCACAGATGTCTTTACAATTTAAAACGGCGTCTTTGAATGTCTTTTCTGCTGGAGATACCGTCATCCTAAAAAACAAAAAAAACGTAAATAAAAAGTTTTACACACACCTTAGGAACGACATACCAGAAAATTTTGGCGGTTTTAAAATCTTGACTTTTCCAAACCGTGGTATACCTTGAAAATGGTTATCATCCCATGCCTAAAGCCTTGACAGCATATAATCATTCATTTTTGATTGTTGGTGGTTACAGTTGATTATCAGTTGCAGTGCAAAAAAAATGGTTTCTGGCTTAATATTATATGGTTATGGAGTATAGTGTGTAGAGAGACCTTTGTGCACTTACCTTGATATGTCTGAAGAAATCAAAATAAACATCTGAGCTCTCAAAACATAGTAAACAGTAAGTGTATTAATTAGGGCTGTCCAAAAATTAATCGTGATTAATCACATCCAAAATAAAAGTTTAACATAATATTTGTGTGTGCTCTGTCTATATTTATATTATGAATATATAAATACACACATGCATATACTTGATAAAATGTTGGTTTATATTTAGATATCTAAAAAATATATGTGTATGATACAAATTTTACATTTGAATATGATGTAACTACTTTGATGTAACTTTTTTATACATAGTTTTGGCTTCTATGAATGTGTTTATCACATATACATAATAAATATATATAACACACACACATATTATGTCAAAACAAACTTTTATTTTGGATGTGATTAATCACGATTAATTTTTGGACAGCCCTATTATTAATGCATGCACACCATAATATGTTGTTTTACTCCATAGAAACTCCATATAAATGTCGGAAAGTTTTTTTTGCACAGGCCTATCTAAAGGGTTAATGCTGCCAACTGATGATCAACAATAAAAATTAAAGGTTTGACCTCTTCCCAACAGGGAAAAACACCAACAATCTAGAATAAATGATTATTTGCTGTCATGGATTTGCAATCAAAACATGTTGCATAAAGGCACTAACATAACAAACGGGTGGCACATTTAAACAGCACACAAGGGTTAATTACTCACCCTCACGTCCTTTTAATCCCCTGAGATCTTCATTATAGTTATAAACGATTCAGCTTTCTTCTTTTTTCCAGCTCTGGTTAACGTCCATGTTGTTCTCCCAGAGAAGAGCTCAGTCCAGGACTTCACAACACCAAACACAATTCCTGAAAATGCAGAGACAATGTGGTTCTTCAGCGTGCCCAACACATACTACACAGATGTACGCATTCTGAAGTACACTCTTCCAACATGCCTGTCTTCTGAAAGCACACCTACAATGAAGTACGCTTGGCAGGGCAGGGATGCTCTGGTAAAGCGTATGAATGAAAACCAGCCGTCAGTGGAGCCTGGAAACTTTAACATCTCCATAAAGAACTGCAAGATGTCCACGGTGCCTTCGTTGAACAGACTGATGGTGCACTTTCAGATCTCTGCCATCAAGAGAAGGAAGGGTATGTACGTTTCTTTCAGAATTAAAGGGATAGTTCACCCAAATATGGAAATGTGCTCACTTTGTATTTGTTCTCACGTGGCTTTAAACTTGTAAGCCAAAAGAAGATAGTTTGAAGAAAGCAACTTAACATTGTAACTTCCATATCAGGAAAAACGAATACTATGAAAGTCAATGGTTACAGGCTTCTACACTGTAAAAAGTTAAAACTTAAACTAATTACTTCAGCTTGTTGCAACTACATAAGGTAATTAGATTCCACTTAATTTATTAAGGTTTTCAGAAATGAATAAGTTGGAAAAACTTGTAAGAAGTTGATCCAATGAGGCTTTTTTTGTAAAGCAGGGTGGATTCTGATATTCTGTCACATTTTTATCAATGTCATTAAGCGAAAAAAGCTTTGAAAGTGATTCTAATGATATTATTCATGGTTGTGCTGAGGACTCTGCTTACATTTTGGAGGCGTTTAAAGCAGTGTGATATTTAAGAAACATGCAATAGCATGCTAAATAAGGCAATATTTAATATGGAATACAACATTTTAAAATGTTATAAGCAACGTTTCATATTATTTCATGTGAAAAAAGCATCACTGCAACTTCTACAGCGACAAATGTGAACAGTCAAGCTTTACAAATACAACCAATCATATAACTTAAAGAGCCCCTATTATGGGTTTTTGAAAATTATCTTCATGCAGTGTATAACACAGCTCTAAGTGAAGTGAAATGTCCAGCTGAGGCTTAAATCTGAAAGTGCACAGTGTTTAAAACTATTGATTCATCTATAAAAGAGTCGACTCATAGTTCCTCAAACGAACGAGTCTTTAGCTGTTTTGGCATGACGTGAACGCGAAACATAAGCCCCGCCCATTTGTGCGTGCGCAGCCCCAGGAGATTCGAAACCCCCAACCCCGCCCACAAACAACAGCAGCAAGCAAAGGTTGACAGATTGGGCAGTTTTGAATTTGATTGTGCAGGTAAAAACCTTTTGGAGAGGGTTTGGACTGGAATCAGTCAGCTACGTCTACTAGCCGTAGGGAGCACAGGGACATTTCATGGTGGCCTGACACTGAATCTGGCCTGCTATCCAACAAGTGTGAGTAAGTGCGATTGAAACGGTCGCCTCATTGTTTTCTCCAGCTTGTAAATGATGCATTTAAATGTGTTTTGTAACTTGTAACCGCTTGTAGTGTATCTGGTTAACTTGTATTCTCATATCGCGTCTAAAAGCACGTTGTAAACGCGACGCGTGCCGCTTTGATTACAGATTAAAATGTGTTTTTGAGCTTGCGTTTCACTGCTGTTTGTCGTTGCTATGGCTACATCAGCTCTCCTACACACGTGCGGCGGTCCTGTTTTATAATGGTTCAGCTTTTGCCGCTGTGTGCATTAATACTGCATGTGTGTCTCTGTTTTTACTTCTGGTTAAGAATAGAGTAATATGATGGAAGACCGGGGGGTTAGTTTTGGGGGTGAGGTGTCTGAAATAGGGGCGAGTCCCGGGAAAAACGAGTGTTAGCAGATATGCTCACGCACACACTCTGACTACTTCAATATTGATAAGCCGTGGTGGGCATTCTCTCGCGCTGAACGATGTCGACCAATCGCAACAGACTGGGTCATCGGTCCAATCAGCGCAGCTAAGGAGGGGTTTTGGTACAAATGAATCGCTGAACGATTCATATAGAAGTCCCTGGGATAATGAGGTAAAAATAAATGCAGATTATAAGACAATGAAAGTGTTTTTTGACCAGGCATGCAGATTAGCCTGCTGTTGGAGACCCCCAAAACCCACATATGACCCTTTTTAATGTATAATAGGGGCTTTTTAATGTAAACAAGCACAAATAAATTAAATATAACCGATACTTCCCTCGGGGAAAAGTATATAGAGGAGTAATAATGCTATAATGAAATTGATTTTACTATATATATATATATATATATATATATATATAATGTTAACTCTTTGTTAATGACTGCTACAATCTACTGTAGCAGTAACTAGTGAAATGATAACCTGTAATAGACATGTTAGTATCCTTTAGTTTTTATTACAATAAAAGTCATTCATTTGAACTAATTTAGTTATCAGAGGGTTACACACGTAACCCTGTTGTAAGATGTAAGCAGTCTTTGTGATGGCGGTTAAAAGGATAGTTCATGCTAAAATGAAAGATTACTCTCCTTCAAGTGTTTCTAAACATTTATTTGTTTTTTTCTTGTCCTGAACAATACAGAAGATGTTTCGAAGACTGCTGGAAACCTGTAACCATTGCCTTCCATTGGAAAAACAAACACTATGCAAGTCAATGGTTACAGGTTTCTTTCTTTCTTCAAAATATCTTCTTTAGTGTTAATAAAGTGTTGGAACAAGTAAAGAGAGAATAAATAATGACAGAATTTTCTTTATTCGCTTTAAGCACATTAAACTGATCACTGATGGGTTATTTTGTTTTTTTGATTACACAAGGCTAAGAGTAAGCCATCTGTTGTGTAATTACAGAAAGCCCAAGTAGTTCCAGGCAATCATGACTCATTCATACAGGATATGGGGGAAAAAACTTTCTTTCTTTTTATTTAACCTTGCTTTAGGGCAGAGAAAGATAAACTACTTATTTAAAATTAGACAACACAATTCTTAAGCTTTTTTTTTAGGATAACTTAATTGTTTTATGTTCAATCCACTCAAATTTGTTAAAGCGATTAAGCTAGTTTTGATTGCTTATATATCAGTATATTTGGGAAAATGATATCTGGTATTGTGGTACAGATTTAAAAATGTGTTTACTTCCGAAAGCTTGATTATAGCTTGATTACAAATCACTTATTCAACTTATTATGCAACAAAGGCTCGTTCTGAAAATGCAGCCCTATATACATTTTTGGTGATCGTGAATTATATAGCCAGAGGTACACTACTTTGGGGTTGGTAGGATTTTTAAATGTTTTAAAATAAGCTTCTCCCGCTCTCCAAGGCTGCATTTATTTCATCATAAATACAGTAAAGATTGTAAAATGTTATTGCACTATAAAATAACTGTTCAAGAGTAGTTTATAATGTAATTTTTATTTATTTATTCCAGTGATTGTAATGAATTTTCAGCTTCATTACTCCAGTCTTCAGAGTCACATGATCCTTCAGAAATCACTCTAATGTTTTTATTATTTTTATAATTATTATTTTTATTATTATTATTATTATCATCATTATTATTATCATTATCATTATTAGTAGTATTAATGGTAATGGTAATAAAAGCAATAATTACTGGAGTAATAATTTCACTAGAAACTAGTAGCAAATTAATATTTAATAAATATTTTTAAATAAAAAAAAACATTTAATAAATGCCGCCTTGATGAACAGATTAATTTTATTTAAATTATTCAATAAAATCAATAATTTAAAAAAACTAATCCCAAACTTTTGACCGATTCGTATGTACGTATGGCTGCATTTCATCTTTAAATCAAACACTATGGAGCATAGAGATGCGCGGATGGTGGTTATTTCCACGGGCGCTGCGGATAATCTGCGAGTTGGGTAATAAAAAAATACATTATCATTAATTGCGGGTGGGTCGCAGATGGATGAGTTTAATTATGAATGAATTTTGCTTTAATAATAATGATTTTTGCTTTGTATTTTTTAAACACATTCTGTAAAATGCGAATGTCTTTTTAATGCATTTCGCATCAGGCAAACCCTAATTTGCAGACAAATTTTTAAAAAAATTGTGTGCAGTGGTGCTTTGTTAAAGCAGAAATGAAGGCGAAACCGATCCGAGAGAAACTTATAAAGGGAGAATTAAAAACAAAACAAAAGGAAGGAAAGAAAAATGCCACATGGGAGCGTTTTAGCTAAGGTTAACAAGGGTGAATCAAGCGCTGGGTATGTGATATGTAATGGCTGTGAAGTGATTTATGTGTATGAAAGCCACAAGACCGCTACCTCAAATATAAAACATCATGTGTGTGTAAATCGAAAGGCCGGTCAAGAGTTAGAGTCGAAATTGAGACGCAGAGAGTTGATCACGACGATAGGGTTCAAGTCCGGCGAAGAAAGGTTCTAGAAAGCAGGCAAAAAACAGAAGACAAAAAAATTAAATAAACAAGAAAATAACAGGGTAAGAATGAGGTAAAGTCTGAAAATGTGGTAAAAATCAGACGAGGGCTGTTTTCTGGATTGGGTTTAGGGAAGTTGGTGGGCGGGTCAATCTGTGCTTTTGAAAACACTTTTGGTTGGATTAAGGGAAGGAGGAGGGTGGGTCAGTTGATTGGTCAGCCTGTCGACAGCAACCTCTGGTGGATTTACGTGAGAGCAGCAGGCATGAATGGCACTTGTGAGAGAAATTTGAGATCTGAAAAAGCGTACACAGCGGCCTCTGGTGGAAAACAAAAACTGCAAAAAAACATAGCTCCTGGGATGTATTAGACGCTCTCCAGAAATGTATATGGGGTACGTTTTCAGAATGAGCCTGGGTTGTTATTATGAGATTTTTACATGCTCTGTATACAGTACATGTGGCACCGTTACTTGAGTTTAACAGATTCATTTAAAAACCTGTAAGGAAAAAATCATTTAAACACTTACTGTTAACTCTCTGTTATGAAAACGCTTAATGGTAGACAAAACCATGGAATAAAATTAATAACAAACTTTAATATTGAAATTTACTTTAATATTTAATGTTAAAAATATTTCCTATGTTCAATGTAGCGTATTTTACACGTTGTGTTTTTGTACAGTTTTGTTGTATGTCTAACTTAGGGTTTCCCAGCCCTGTTCCTGAAGGCACACCAACAGTACACCTTTTCAACCTCTCCCTAATCAAACACACCTGAATCTACTCATCAGAACATTAAAAGAG
>CAIGQQ010038338.1:2368284-2384045 GCA_903798035.1 Danio albolineatus
TGACAGTGCTTTAATTCAATGGTGTTGAGTGTTGTGTAATTGACAGCCCTCTAATCCAATAACACTAAGCATTGTGTAATTGACAGCACTTTAATTCAATGGTATTGTACCATAAATGTACAGGAATTGTTAGTAAAATGAGCAGAACTTTAAGGTGAGCCAAGCATATTTTGGGGAGGACCACTGCTACCCCTCTATTACCACCCCTTTACTATTTCAAACGATATTAAACTGGCACACAGACGCCTTTTCTCCACGACAGTCCTCATCGAACCACTTCCCGTTGGCCGTACCGGACAGGACAGCGCAGTTGTGCGTGCGTCCTCCATCTGGCTGGTGTGTGATCTCTGATTCCCAGTTCTTGTAGCGTATTGGTGAGCCCGTCAGGTCGGTCCACTCGCCCTCCTTTATCATGTCATTGACCCCCAGCCAGATGTGCGTTTCGGGGCCGACGGTCTGCTGGACGTACTCATGGAGCTGGTCGTTTTCATGGCCGGACATCGGAGTGCTGAGAATCCCTCCTTTAGCAATGCAATCATCATTGGCCGAGTGGAAGTTCTTCTTCACCGTGTCCACAAGAAAGCATTTGCCTGGGATCTTGAAGCCTTTTAGACACACTGGAAAGGGAAGGAGAGTCTGATCTCTACAGTGGCTGGTAGAGCTTGATGTGCATGCAATTAACCAAAATGCCGCCAGCAAGACGAGAAAAGGTCTTCATGGGTTAAACAGCGTACATCAGGGCTATTCAATTAGTTTGTCATGGGGGCCGGTTCATGAAAAGCATCCCAAACGAAGGGCCGGAGAGGTATGACTTGCGATATGAGAGAGGACACAACTGTATATGTTGCATTTTTGCTCCTTAAGACACCCACGTTGGCTTTTCTACATTAAAATGTTAATATGTTGTATTTTGAAACTACATAACATCACTGCATTATACAATGTGGCTTTTTTTAACAAAACTTCAAATGTTTTATTTCAAGCCACAACAAAAGCAGTGCATTGTTTAAGTCGGCTTCTTCAACATTCAGACACATTCATGTGTTTTGAACTGCATAACAATTATGGATGCAACAATTATAGATGTTGGTTGTACGAATATAGTCTGAAGAATAAATATGGTTTCACGGTAATCGCGTCTAATGTAAATTTAAGCTTTATATTAGGTAGGCCTAAGTATTTAAATTAACTGTTGTTATAATCTGTGTTAATACACTCTCAGAAATAAAGCTACAGGAGCTGTCACTGGGGCAACACCTTTTCAAAAGGTACATATTTGTATCTGAAGGGTCTATAATGGTACCTCAAAGGTACTTTTTAGGCACATTTGGGCACTAATATGCACCTTTGAGGTACCACTGTGGACTCTTTGGGTACATGAACCTTTTGTAAAGGTACTGCCCCAGTGACAGCTCCTGTACCTTTATTTATGAGAGTGTACATACATGAGAATTTTAATAATAATTCGTCTAACATATCTTTTGTTGACATTGCACTGAAAGCCATGATACAACCTCAGCGCAATGTTTTCTACTGCGTGCGCCCGGAAAGCCGCGAGCGCGTTGTTCCGCTTGCGCACACACATTGGCGTATTCTACATTAGAAATAACAAACATGCGCACGGAAAGGACATGATATTGGAGCGGCCCGCCGCTATAGTTAATCCAGTGTGCGTGCGTATTGGCATCGGCGTACAAGCTCGGAACTTTAAACTAGCGCGCAGGTGGCATAACTGTTTAATTGCAGCAGTTTCGTTCAGTGCAACAGAAACGCGCAATTGAGAAGCCTTTATGATTAATCATCCGTGACGAATTAAAGCGCAGTTGATAGTGAAATCGGCGAATCGTTGCATTCCTATCAATGATATCAGTGCCTTGTTCAAAAGGCCTTTTCTACAAACACATCCAAATGTTTTCTGCTGCCTGCTCCACTCGCTTAATGTCAGGTGACTCACGCTCGGCGCAGCCTTCAACTGCAGCTCGTGCTGTATTTAACAGACGCACGTCACTTCATAACTATAGCGGCTGTTTTCGACTGAACTAAATTTATTTCTGATGTCATGTTCAAACTAATTGGAGGGCCAGAAAAAATGGTCTTGGGGGCCGGGTTCGGCCCGCGGGCTGCCAATTGAATAGCCCTGGCATACATCTTGCAAATTCTCTCAAAGCAATTCGCCCTTATGGCGCGTTCACACCAGTTGCAAATTCAGTTCAATTCAATTCACTTTATTTCTATTAGGGGTGGGCGATATGGAATAAATATCATATCACGATTTTTTTTTGTGGAAATCACGATTTACGATTTTTATCTCAGTGTGAATGTGTGAATGGTGATCAAACCTGTCTGTAAGGCCTGTTGTTCCTTCAGCAGATTGAGATCCTGCATAATCTGATCGATCTGTTTCTTCAGCTCTTCAATAGCAGCGCTGTTCGACTCTATTTACCACACCAGGACAGAAATGACACATTCATTTACATAAACATGTTCAGTTTGAATATACAATTTGCAGCAAGATGGAAAGATCTACTTTCATGGCCTTGTCTGAATGTTTGAAACTTAGGAAAAACACAATGATTTAGCATGTATCGATGTATTGACACATGATTTAAAGAGATAGTTCACACAAAAACAATCAGGTAGTCACTTATAAGTGATTCCAAACCTTTATGAGTTTGAGGACAAAATCATGTTTATAATCTTTTCAAATGACCTTCTTTTGTTATCTTCTGAACAGATTTGATCAATGCAGGATGAGAAAATGATGCCAGAATTTTCATTTTTGATTGAACTCTCCCTTTAACGTGCTGTTTATATGTTTAGCAAATCTGAACACTGCTAACATGAATGAACATGGTTTATCCTGTTGCAAGCACGATTAGCAAATTGCTAACATGATGTTGCTGGTATGCTTTTAAGACGTTTAATATGGGTTGCATTAAATGCTAATCTATTTTAACATGTTGCTAGCATGTTGATTAGGTCGTTTACCATGTTTGTTGCTATCCTCTTTTAGCACATGGCTAAGGTTTTAACAGGTGCGTGTTTGATAGCATGTTTTAGCTTAGCATTGTTAGCATTTTTAGCAAAATAAAAATAAACATGGCCAGCATGTTGCTTTTATTAGCATAAATGAGCAGTTTTGCTATGGTTAGCACGTTAGCTGTGTCTCATTTCAGAGGCTGCATCCTCAAAAGGATGCATTCGAAGTGTGCTGCATCATCGCGGCGCGGCAAAGGCTGTCTCATTTCAGAGTATTCAAAGGCTCCTTCAAACACAGCCTCAAAATGTGTCCTTCATTTTCCAGGTAATAAAGAACACAACCGGTGGATCCTGTGCGGCTTAAGATTCATTACGCACTGATAACGGCAGGACGTTTTTAAAAGACATATTACTTGGAGATCTAAACACATGTTAAAAAGCGTGAGGTGTCTTACTAAAGAGTGACTTTAGCGACAGTTCACATTTTTATATGTACATGTATGTATCAAAGGGAATTTATTTCCAGCTTCTGTAAACCTCGCTTTGCCTTCAGATCGCTTGAAATAAGTTTTAAAATCACCGAAAAAGTCATTACAAATTTTATTACCGCTTATTAACAGCAGCTGTTATGGTTGCTAAGTGATGAGATTCATCCTCTCTAGGCTAGATCGTCTCTATTCAAAACACTCAATTGAACTGTGTGCAATTCGAAGGACTCACCTTTGAAGGATGCAGCCTCTGAAATGAGCTATATATAAAGTTGAAGTCAGAAATATTAGCCCCCCCTGAATTATTAGCCCCCCTGTTTACTTTTCTCCCCAATTTCTGTTTAACAGGGAGATTTCTAGACATAATAGTTTTGATAACTCATCTCTAATCACTGATTTCTTTGATCTTTGCCATGATGACAGTAAATAATATTAGACTAGATATTTTTCAATTATCTTATATTATAGATCAATATAACGGCTTTCTCAAGGCAACATAGTAATCATTTACTTCAGAAATACACCAGTTGTTTGGTGTCAAATGTAATGCTAACAGTGCGTTTACCTTTTTTCCCGTTCTTCTTCTTTGTCGGGCTCTGCTCTGGACTGGATTTCACCAAACAAATGACGCAGAAAAGAAACTTGACAGCTTTGAAATCCATCTTTTCCTCAGTGTACGTACAGCCTGAGAGAGCAAAACAACAGTGATCTGTTCTTCTGAAGTGAACCTGCCCCAAAAACAGCAGGACCAACACATGATTTCAATTTCACAGCATGTTTAACTGAGCACAAGAGCCTGTTCTGTGCCAACAATGCTGTACTGCAATGATACTGATCGTTCACTGTGCACTTACTAGTGCTGTAATCTATTTTACATCAGTGAATGAGTAGATTTTCGTGACGGTTTTTAATAATCATTATTTTTGTTATTGTTTATTCTGTCACATAATTTAAAGAACTGAACAGACATTAAAACTTATGATCATTTGTGGTCGGATCAGGAATGGGATTTAGTGTCCAAGTAGTGCACTATTTAGGCTACATGTGTTTGTAATGTTGTATAAACTTTAAGTGTGGAGATTATACACTGACAGGCACTTGGCGAGCGGAGAATAATTCAAAACAAACATGGGTGGGTTATGGCATGAACTTTATTCTCAGAGCACTTCTAAATGCAACTGGAAGGTCCTGTGGATTAAAATATTGTTTTTTTTAGATGTCAGTATCAGTATGTTGGATTTAGAATACAGAATAAAAAGCTAGTGCGCTGCAACATTTGCATTTAGAAGATATAAACTTGATACAAACATGTAAAGTTTGCAGTTTGTCACAAAAAAAATGGATAGATTCTTTTGCCTCATTTCATTTTACAGTATCTTCTGAGCAATCAAATGCTCTCTAGTGTCTGACATGCAATCTCACTGGCACAGCTGTGATAATGCAGAACGCTATTGGCTGTTTTTTAAAGGGGGAGGAGCTAATATATGCCCTGCCCCCTCTTCAGGTTTCAGTTGAAATTGTCAAACATCAAATAAAAATATATATATATATTCCAAAATGTTACTCTGTAGTGCATATCCAGAACTTTTTCCACTAAATTGTGTATAATAATATGATTATGAAGAATTTACTAATAGTTTGATACTAAAAATAAAAGCATTCTGCCACAAATTTCTTCCTGGATTTACCACTAGACAAATATTCATTCATTCATTTTCATCCACTTTTCCGAGGCCGGGTTGTGGGGGCAGCAGCCTTAGGAGAGAACCCCAGACTTCCCTCTCCCCTGACACTTCCTCCAGCTCCTCCAGGGAGGATCCAGAGGCGTTCCCAGGCCAGTCGAGAGACCGATGCCTCATTCACACTAGCAGCTACTTTGTAGCTTCCTGTCGCTCTGGGTGGCGACCTGCTTCAAATGTGTCTGTGTCTGCGAATACAAGCAGCCTCTGAGCGAACTGAGAGAGGATCACGTGTGCTCGTATTTACTGGATCTACTGGTGCTCATATTGGCTGTCGTTCAAGAAAGTCTCTCTTCATTTGCATGAAGTTGAAGGATTCTCAACTTTGTTGCGTCGCTTGACATGCTCACTTGGTCGCCAACTGTCGCTGACGCTCGTGTAGACGGAGATTGTCGATTTGCCGATGCGAGTCGCTTGTAGTGTGAATGAGGCTATAGTCCCTCCAGCATGTCCTGGGTCTTCCCCGAGGTCTCCTCCCGGTGGGACATGCCTGGAACACCTCCCTAGGTAGGCGTCCAGGAGGCATCCGAAACAGATGCCCGAGCCACCTCAGCTGACTTCTCTCGATGTGGAGCTCCTCCCGGGTGACCCAGCTCCTCACCCTATCTATAAGGGTATTCATTATTCATTAGTTTCAATATTCAAGACCTCATTGTAGGACAAGTTTGACCATCACCAGCATTCATTTGTCACAAAATGAAAGTATTATTATTACTCCAGGTGCTGCAAGCACTTATTTTTCTGAAAAGCAGAAAAAAGATCATCAGGTCAATAAAATGTTAAATATATGTTTTATTTTTTGAAAAGTAAAAATAAAAGTAAGAAACATACATTCCAATAGTTTATACATCGTATACAAAACTGTAAGACACAACATTAATGTCCAGTCATTATTAGTGTAACATAAAGAACAAACTAAACCTCTCAAATAACTGACTGGTCATTAATTAGCACATTATCTAGTTACGCATTCAACTGAATAGGCACACAAGCAGATCTTACATTCAAACCGTAATACAATCTCACCAGCATGGGGATTTGTTTGATAAGGCGCAACGTGTCTCAAGTCATGAAAATACAGTAACAGGTCGTTTCTTCCATCAGACAGAATGGCTGCTCAGTGCATAGACTCAAACACACAGATTCCTCATCAGATGAGCAAAACCAGCCCTAAAGTGCCCCATTATGCTTCTCAGATGTAAGCTTTCATGTAATCTGAATGTAAAAGGTCTGTCCATTTTAAAGTGATGAGTTTATTCATCCTAAAAGAATGTTTACTCTCATGACTCATATTTGATAAGGTCTTAATTCTTTCACATGCCTCATTCACAGTAGCATTGAATTTGTAGCTGCTTGTCACTCTGTGTTTGCATATACAGCACGAATTTAACTGGCCCCTGAGCGAGCTGAGAGAGGATCATCAGGTTATCTGACCAATCAGAGCAGAGTATGGTTATCTGACCAATAAGGGCTGATTAGGACCATCTGACCAATCAGAGCAGAGTATGGCCATCTGGTCAATCAGAACGGAGTTTGGTATCTGACCAATCAGAGCAGAGTATGGTTATCTGACCAACCAGGGCTGATTAGGACCATCTGACCAATCAGAGCAGAGTATAGCCATCTGATCAATAAGAACAGTGTATGATAATCTGACCAATAAGATGCAATCAGACCAAAGTAAAGCCATATGATCAATCAGAGCTGATTAGGACCATCTGACCAATCAGAGCACAGTATGACCATCTGATCAATCAGAACAGAGCATGGTAATCTGACCAATCAGATGCGGTAAGACCGAAGTAAAGCCATCTGATCATATAGAGCAGTGTATGGTTGTCTGACCAATCAGAGCTGATTAGGACCATCTGACCAATCAGAGCACAGTATGACCATCTGATCAATCAGAACAGAGCATGGTAATCTGACCAATCAGATGCGGTAAGACCGAAGTAAAGCCATCTGATCGTATAGAGCAGTGTATGGTTGTCTGACCAATCAGAGCTAATTAGGACCATCTGACCAATCAGAGCAGAGTATGGTTATCAGACCAATCAAAGCTAATTAGGACCATCTGACCAATCAGAGCAGAGTATGGTTATCTGACCAAGCAGAGGTGAGTAGGGCTATCTGATCAATTACAGTATGGCCACTGACCAATCAGAACAGACTATGGAAATCTGACCACTCAGAGCAGAGTATGGCTATCAGACTTTTCAGAGCATAGTAAACCCATCTGACCAATTGGAGAACAGTTAGGTCATCTGACCAATCAGAGCAGAGTAAAGCATTCTGACCAATCAGAGAAGTGTATAGTCATCTGACCAAAAAGAGCAGAGTATGGCTATTTGACCAATCAGAGCATAGTAAAGCCATCTGGATCCATCTGGATCCTTGAACCAACTTTGAGATGCAGTAAAGAAACTGCTGATGCTGCAGTGGGTTTTATGAGAAAATAAACTCAATAAACTTGTTAGATCTTTGATGGATGTAAAGCTATTGTAGGAGACCTCTGAATCTAAACTGTAGACATTTAAACTAGCATAACAGGGGCACTTTGAACAGCAAACTCACTGTAGTAAAGCTCTTCTCATGAGTTGAACTGATGTTTGGTGAAATAAGGCATTAAACGCAGAGTTTAGTCGATCTGACCAACAGAAAACAGCATGTAAAGAAACAGAAGAGCACACAACACAGAACTACTCAACCCTTAGGATTGGAACTACAATATCCCATGGCGACTCAACAGTGACACTTGGTCAATCAGTGGCTCTCAGATGGACTGTACATTAGATGGTGCAAAACAGAGCAGGAGTTGACCCTTCACTAAGCCCCGGCCTCCTTAATTACTGCTGTCAAGCTTTCATGCCTGGCACGTCTATTACAGTATGCCGGTGTCAGAAATTCCCAGGGATGTAATCAGCAATTTTTGGCGAACAGGTGAGATAGCTGAGAAAGCCAGGCAAAAAAGAACTGCAGTATGCATTACAGGGTATACAGGGAGTGCAGAATTATTAGGCAAATGAGTATTTTGACCACATCATCCTCTTTATGCTTGTTGTCTTACTCCAAGCTGTATAGGCTCGAACGCCTACTACCAATAAAGCATATTAGGTGATGTGCATCTCTGTAATGAGAAGGGGTGTGGTGTAATGACATCAACACCCTATATCAGGTGTGCAGAATTATTGGGCAACTTCCTTTCCTTTGGCAAAATGGGTCAAAAGAAGGACTTGACAGGCTCCGAAAAGTCAAAAATAGTGAGATATCTTGCAGAGGGATGCAGCACTCTTAAAACTGCCAAGCTTCTGAAGCGTGATCATCCAACAATCAAGCGCTTCATTCTAAATAGTCAACAGGGTCGCAAGAAGCGTGTGGAGAAACCAAAATAACTGCCCATGAACTGAGAAAAGTCAAGCGTGCAGCTGCCAAGATGCCACTTGCCACCAGTTTTGCCATATTTCAGAGCTGCAACATCACTGGAGTGCCCAAAAGCACAAGGTGTGCAATACTCAGAGACACGGCCAAGGTAAGAAAGGCTGAAAAACCACCACCACTGCACAAGACACACAAGCTGAAACGTCAAGACTGGGCCAAGAAATATCTCAAGACTGATTTTTCTAAGGTTTTATGGACTGATGAAATGACAGTGAGTCTTGATGGGCCAGATGGATGGGCCCGTGGCTGGATCGGTAAAGGGCAGAGAGCTCCATCCCACTCAGACGCCAGCAAGGTGGAGGTGGAGTACTGGTTTGGGCTAGAATCATCAAAGATGAGCTTGTGGGGCCTTTTCGGGTTGAGGATGGAGTCAAGCTCAACTCCCAGTCCTACTGCCAGTTTCTGGAAGACACCTTCTTCAAGCAGTGGTACAGGAAGAAGTCTGCATCCTTCAAGAAAAACATGATCTTCATGCAGGACAATGCTCCATCATAGCGTCCAAGTACTCCACAGCGTGGCTGACAAGAAAGGGTCTAAAAGAAGAAAAACTAATGGCATGGCCTCCTTGTTCACCTGATCTGAACCCCATAGAGAACCTGTGGTCCATCATCAAATGTGAGATTTACAAGGAGGGAAAACAGTACACCTCTCTGAACAGTGTCTGGGAGGCTGTGGTTGCTGCTGCACGCAATGTTGATGGTGAACAGATCAAAACACTGACAGAATCCATGGATTCTGCACTCCCTGTATTCAAGACATAACACGCAACCAATTAGAAAATAATTGAATCAAAACTGAAGCTAAAGCCATATGCTGAGCATTCAACAAACAGTTCATGCACAGCAGGAGAGGTGACATCTAAAAATAATTGAATAATAACAAATTAAAGACTGATTTCTCTACTGTAGCCAAAAAGCCTGATAGACTATTGTTGTACAATGAAATATAGCGTTAATAACCGATGAGGAAACACGCATGGACAGTGATATTACATGATTCATTCATCGAAAGAGCAGCCAGAAAGGGGAAGTTGATGGATTTGTAGTATCATTGGCCCATTACAATGTACAGTAGCTATACCTGTCAGTATGTTTGTGTGCTTTAATACAGTTTCTATTCTAATCTGCAGTTAAGTGGAAGAAATAATTACATTGAAATGAAAATCAGAGTATAAATAGTAGAACTGAACAAATAGATTTCCCTACCAGCGAATATTAATCCGACACCAAATATAAAACAGACACTAACCCGCTATAACGTCGTCACAATGACTAAATCTGCAAAAGACTGATGAAAACATTGGTGAATTGTAGCTCTGACATGCACATGAGGGATATAAATGACTGAAAAACGGCAGCGGGTGAAGTCTTGTGATTAAGAGTGCTCAGGTTGTGATGATATCTCTGTTTTGTTCTGTTCATATGTATTCGTAGCTGAAACAGATGCAAGTATGACTGGATTGTGCTGCTTTTACGGCCCCTCACACAGTTTCATCAACGCTGGCGTTTCTCCCCTCGGCTTTTAGGCTTTGGAAAGGGAAAAATTCCACCACCCCGTCCAGACTTTTAGATTACCGGTATCAGATTTGCACAAGCCATATGCAAGACGCTTTGGCTTGTTTCTCTCGCTCGAAAGCTTGACAGACCTCCTGCGCGTAGCTACGGTTGCTAACCTACGATTGGTGTGTGTCGGTTTTCGGGTGTGGCTTAGCGAAGGGTCAATTAAAATGACTGTTTTGACATCACATCGTTTCATTAATGTTAAAGAGAAATGTCCAGTCCAAACAACTGGTCAAATGGTTAAAATCACAGACGCAGAATGCATCAAGCTTCACTTAATCTATTCAAGTTATTCAGGTATAATTTAGTTTTATGTTTACATTTTTTTTATTCAAATTATTAGAGTTTTTATCATTAAAAAGTCACCATATTTACAAAACTATTTGAATGCAAGTCATTAAATCAGTGAAGTTTTACTCTTTGCGTGCTGTTTTATTTTAATCTTAACAATACGTACTGTATATAATATTAGCACAACCATCGGCTGAGAACCACTGATTTCGATCATACAGTACTTGGATAAATAGACGCTTACCATGGGATGTTAATAACTTCATAAACCCACATCTCTGTCGGTCTTCATTAGTACTGTCCGCCTTAATGGAGCAGGCCTTTTATAACATAAAGCCTTCTGGTGTCATTCACTTCTACTTATTTCATCAGTACTGATAGTATTATTATTTTAAATATTTAATTATAGTACAAAATAATAATAATTAAGAATTATAATAAAAATAACAAAAATAAATTATCATTATTAATATTGTTATTATTACATACCATTAACAATAATAATTGTAATTTATTGCTGTTGTTATTATTATTTTTTTATTATTACTATTATTAGGTATTGTTAATAATAATAATCATTTAATTATATATTTTTAGTACTATTAATAATAAAAAATATTACTACATAAATTATTATTATTATTATTAGTAGTAGTAGTACTTAATAATAATTATAATAATTATTATAATTAAGTACTATTTATAATATTAATAATCATTTATTATTATTATTATTATTATTAATAATTTATAATAATAATAATAATATTTAGTACTACTGATAATAATTATAATTACTATATTAATTATTATTAAGTACTACTATTAATAATAATAAGCATTTATTTTTGTTATTTTTATTATAATTTAATAATTTATTATTATTATTATTATTATTATACTTATTATTAACAACAACAATAAATGTTTATTATTATTATTATTAATAAATTCTAATAAATATATTTAAAAAATAACAACAATTAATGATTATTATTATTAGTAGTAGTTAGTAGTAGTAGTAGTACTTAATAATAATAATAATTTTATTAATTTATTTATTAATTTATTTTATTAATTTTATTAATAATAACTGCTATTCAACTTACTGAATTGACTGAGATTTTCAAAATGCATCGCTATTCGCTCTTGAACAGTCTAAGCTTAGTTTTAAACAGCACTCTAGGGTTCAGTATTTTGCTTGCATACAATTCATTACAAACACCACTTGAACCTAAAAGTATTACAAATAAAGTTAGAAAAAATGTAAACGACTTACAAGAGTGTCTTGCAGCAACTTTAACATTAATCAAACAACAGAGTGCCGCCTGTTGTTAAAACTAAAATAGAGCACCATCTGTTGTTAAAAAATGTTCTAGTGCAGTGGTTCTTGAACTTTGTCCACCAAGTACCACCTCAGAAAACAATTGTCTGTTCAAGTACCACTATAATGCCCGGTACTGAAATACAGTAGCGTAGAAGGCCAAATTAAGCAGCTACAGCACTGCATAGTTCAAACACGTGGCAGATTATTCTTATTAATATAAATATTTATTGTTGTCAGACACTTTAAAGGTGCGTAAAGGTAAAAAAAAAATTAATATTAATTAATAAAACATCAATGTTTAAATTAAAATGTGCTTTTAAAGTTAATTAAAAATGGCACTGTACTTAAAAAGTAAAAAGAAAACTAAAAAGTATTATCATAAAGTAGCCTATTATATGTTATCATATTCATAAATAAACTCTTTTTTAAAATATATGTTGCATGTTTATATGACTTCTTTGTATGTCTTTAAAATATAAACATTGACTTGTAATTTAAATATATTAATTAGATTTACATACTTAAATTAGAAATTTGATCTGCTTTACTGCGCGTTAGAGTAGACTTTTTGTCAGAAAAGCAAGTGAATAAACTATACCTGTCAACATTGAGATATAAAAATGCGAGACGCGCCCGCAACAAACGTTACAATTATGGGGAGGAAATTTGCTTCAAATGATAGAATACAGAACAAACATTAGAAAATTGGAAATTAAAATAAAAGGTTTAGCCTATTAAAATCAATTTACTGATCACATCAGTGCTATCGTACGCATCAAAGGGTTGAACGTGTGTTCATTTTTTAACTTTAATTATTCAGCAATTCCTCCGTGTATCGCTAGAAGGAAACCTGTGTACCACTAGTGGTACACGTACCACAGTTTGAGAACCACTGGTCTAGAGCAGTGTTTCTCAACTGGTGGGTCGCGACCCAAAAGTGGGTTGCAGGAACATTTTCAGTGGGTCGCGGAGTGTGTGGTCAAAAAAACAACAAAAGTTTAATTTTTAACTTGTTTTGCGTATACCGGACTTTTATTTTGAAATGCGCGCACGACAACCGATCCCTTTGGAATCGACGTGGAAAGCGTCACGTTGCCGAGCAACACAGAGAGTCAGCTGGTGGAGCTGTCATGATAAGACGCTGAAAAAGAAATTCAGTGAAGTGCGATCAAACTCATCCCATTCAGAACTACCTATTTGCATGAAAGTGGCTTCTCTTCCTTGGTGCAGCTTGAGTCAAAGCAAAGGAACAGGCTGTACATAGAGCACGATCTTCCGGTAGCACTGTCTACCATCACCCCTGACTTTGAAACTCTTACCACATCAGTAAAGCACATCCTCAGTTATCTCATTATCTTCCCAAATTACTGTTAAGTGAAACAGATGTTTATAATTGCTGTCATATTAGATGTAAAAATGGTTTTGGATGTTTTAATCATTTTAAAATGTGCTGGTTTGTTCTGTTCAACAGGATCAGTGTTCATGTTTTATTAATAGTTCAGTTTTGTTTATGGTAACAACCTTTCCTCACCCTGACCACTGTTTACAGTATTTGTCGTTTTTACTTTGTAATATTTCTATAATTTGCTACATTTTGTTAAATGTCAGCAATAGAATATTGTTTATTTGTAAGTCTTGCTGATTTTCTCATGATTTTTCTGTCACTACTTGTGTATGTTAACAAATAAAACAAATTAATTATAATTCCTAAAATGATATTACAGTTCCTAAAAATTTGGGTCGCGGCTTGATGACCATGTAAAAATGTGGGTCCCGTGGCCAAACCAGTTGAGAACCACTGTTCTAGAGCACCATCTGCTGTTAAAACTAGCCTAGAGCACCATCTGCTGTTAAACTAGCCTCTTTTCTCCATTGGGTAACGATTGGATCGCAGGAAGATGGGCTTTGCTGACAAAATGAAGGAAGGTTTTGGATTTCACAGCGACTTTAAAAACTAAGCTCAGAATAGATTTAAGACAGAACAGCGATGCATTCTCAAAATCTCAGAATCGACTTTTCAAATGATTTTCCACCCCAGCTCCAATCAGAATAAAAAAACTGTTTATCGTCTGCTGCACTTTTGAAATATTTTAACTCATTTATATATTGACCTTATTCCTCAATGCTGAGGTGCGCTCGTTTGTGCGACTGTTTTAGAACATCTGATTCAGTCGCCTATGGGAGAAATGACTAGGAATAATAAACGGCACAAAACGGTCAAGCTACTCGCTCTACAAACAAGTGTTTACATTACTATACAGAAAAAAAGTAGAATAATATAATAAGAAAACATCAGTTTGCAACATCAGGCAGCAGAACGAGCTGTTTTTAACCTCTAAAAATGAATAGAAGTGAATAAGACCGGAAGTCTCAAGCAAAAAAGATTCAACTGCGCCTGCTCGCACGCAGAGAATAAGGTGAATACGCTGAGATAATTCAGAAGTCTTGCACATACAGACAAAATCACCTACTTCTGCTGGTGACCAACTGATTTACAACTCCTAAAACACAGATCTGGAAACACACAAACACTGAATACTGCAAACCTGTGCTGAAAAACATGCAGAACGCAGAGAAGAACAGAAGAGCTGCAGGTCTGGTAAAACACGTCATGCAATCTGACGAACACAGTGAACCAAACCCCGATTGTGAAACCGCAGACCACAGGGGACCCTCTTCTCTCTAGGTGGGACAGAGAACTGAGAAAGAGAAACCACAGTCAAACTCTGGTATTTATATATTATTAGAAATAATCATGAACAGATCACAGTTAGGTAAGAGCAAAGGGGGAGATTTTAGGAGATTCAAGCTGTATTCTCGGCATCATGATTACAGTCTTCTTCAGTATCACGCGATCCTTCAGAAATCATCCTAATTTGCTGATTTAATGCCTATTTTAATCAATAATTGGTGCTAAATTATTAATAACTCATAATTCAGTGCTGGAAATTCAATGCTGTTTTTGTGCACAACACATTTTTTCAGGATTATTGATTAGTTAAACAGCATTTTTTGGAGATACGGTTTCCCCCACAGTCCAAAGACATGCGGTGCAGGTGAGTTGAATAAATCAAGTTGGCCGTAGTGTAGTGAATGCAGGAGTGTATGGGTTTTCCCAGTACTGGGTTGCAGCTGGAAGGGCATCCGCTGCGTAAAACATATGCTGGATAAGCTGGTGGTTCATTCTGCTGTGGTGACCCGATTAATAAAGGGACTAAGCCGAAAAAAAATGAATGAATGAATAAATATATATACTCTCTCTCTCTATATATATACTCTGTATGCACACAGTGCTTGGCATAATTGAGGACACTCCAATATGTTTATCCATTTCTCAGTGAATATAGGCAAAGTATTTTGGTGCATTTAAAGAAAACAGGTTTATTAAACAGATATATCTATAAACTAAAAGGTAATACAATTAAATTCAAGCAAAATAATGCAAAATAAATAACAACCTACAAAATTTCAACTAAATTATTTTTCTTTCTTTTTGTTTTTCTTGATTTTTCCTATTTTTAAAAATTTGTATTTAATATTTTTCTATAACATAAAAATTTGGGTAAGTTATTTTGTTAGATGAGCTCCAGATTTTGACTGGTTAATTTAATGTATATTCACAATTATAATATTGTATAGCTTCCTGTTAAAAATATGAATTTAAAAGATTTGTCAGGGGTGTACTTGTATATGCTGAGTGAGCACTGTATGTATGTGAATTTATGAGATGGGTAGCAGCTGGATGGGCATGAAACATTTGCTGGATAAGTTGGCGGTTCATTCTGCTGTGGCGACCCCTGATTTATAAAGGGACTAAGCCGAAAATGAATGAATGAATGAATATATATGAATATATATATCTTCATTCATTCATTTTAGTCCCAGCTTAGTCCCTTTATTAATCTGGGGTCACCACAGCGGAATGAACTGCCAACTTATA
>CAIGQQ010038338.1:2459045-2481325 GCA_903798035.1 Danio albolineatus
TTTCATATTTTTCTCTTTCACTATGTTCAACTATGTGAAATGTAACACCTCTTGTTCTTGTGGCATTGAATAAAATAATAATAATAATAATAATAATAATAATAATAATAATAATAATAATACAAGACGAAAGAACTTATGATAATTATTTTGGAAATATCACCGATACATAAGTCCTATGTCCTCTTGATGTATTTGTGCTATGGATACCTGACTATTTATTTATTTTATTTTAGGTTTGTTTTTTTCTTTTTAATATTATTTTACGGTTTTATATGTTTACAATGTTACTTATCTTGATCTGTTAATTTATCATTGCTATCATTGTTACTATCATTGTCTTTTCGTGTAGGTTCGACCTTAGTATGTTTGTTACTGAATCTATTAAATAATAATAACAATAATAATAATAATAATAATAATAATAATACAAGACGAACAATAAACAGATGGATAAATAAATAACATTTAGAAATAAATACAACTACATTACCTAAATACGTTAATATCAATGAAAACTTGATTTAAACTGAGACACAAGATAGCGATAGATAACATGTTTTATTCTGTATCCATTCCATTCTCCAAGTATGACTAATCTTTTAGTTAACAATTTTAGATACCAGAAATTTATTCCAGCTAGACTGAAAAATATCAGCAAAAAACAAGTATGTAATCTGTCAGAATGATAATATATCAATATAGTTTGGATTTAGCTTTTTATCTATCTCTAATTAAATCTACTGTTTCGGGATACACACAGCTTCTAAAACATGTTAGTCGTCATCGTGTGTTAAAAAAACTCACCAGACAAAACATTGGAGATGACAGAAAAGACTACTGACACTTTCCTTCTGTTTTCTGATCTATAATCTTCCTCTTCTTCTTCCTCCAAGTCCACAACATCTTCTTCTACCATTACTGTGGGATATTTCTCTCAGTCAACAATCAGATCAAACTAATGCCATGTTTTGTCGTATTTTGACAGAAGGTACAGTTGAAATAGATGCCTGAGTGTAATCCCTTTAATCTCTATACTATGAACTAGGCGGGTTGAGAGAATACTTAAGGAGTTCAACGAGCCTTCAAAATAAAAGACCCAGTCCTCTCAAAACTGATGCTGCGTCCCAATTCGCATACTTACTGTATACTACGCCCTAAAGGTATGTACTTTTTTGTGGAGGAAAAATACACTTTTGAGTGTGTAACAGAAGAGACATACTACTTCTAGTTGTGTTTTTAGTTAAGAGCCCTGTCAATCATCAACATTTCTGTCGTATTTAATTTCTACCTCATTGGGAAAGCAGCAGCACGATAGTCTCCCATTCACGAGTGTTTCACGCTGAGAAATCTCCTCAGGTGTTTGGATAATTCTGCATTCAGACGGTAATGTCCAAACATGTCTTTATATCAGTTCAGTATTGTTGTTGCAGATGAAATGAAATATAACACAGACAACGCCATTGAAATATTTTCCAGTGGGCTAGATATTAACTAACAGTCATACAAACATCTTTACCGAAGCCTCTCTGCTCGACGGTTGGTCTCGCGCTTCCATCGTGTTTGTAGTTTGTTTACACTTTTTGTAGTTCTAATCAATGAACTGTGGGCAATATCAGCGGTTAGAGTATGGACGCGTCTACACTTACATTTACACCGAAAATAGTAAACCATCCGGGAATGTTTGGCACACTCTTTTCAACATACTATGATTTGGGACATACTAGTTCTATTTTCACATACTATTTAGGACAGATAGTATGCGGATTGGGACGCAGCATGTCAAAGTTCAAGAATTGTGGCATTTTGAAGGGTTTCATCGTCGATATGCGCCATTGTAGCTACACATGATTCCAGAAAGGATCGTTCTGAAAGTAAACTCGAGACAGCCATGGCATACCTGTCAACCCTCCCGTTTTTCCCAGGATTCTCCTGTATTTTACAGTTCTATAACCGCTATCATCCCGTAAATGTATTTTTCCGTATTTCTCCCGTATTTTCAGTCTTTCTCTGAAGGGTGTCAATAAACATTAAAGAGCCGATCCTCCCTATAGGCAACCCATACCGCCGAACCACCAGGGGCCGCCCCTTGCTCTTAAATGTGAGTCAGTTCTGTGCTTTCGGTTTATTTAGGCCCGAAACACTTTGGATCAAATATAAAAACGGCGCGATTCCCTTTCCTTTTCATTACAGGTGCCGTCGCTCCTCCTATCTAATCCTCAAAACAGTCATAAAGCGGCACGGGACTGTCAAACGCGCTCCATAGTGATCAATAGACGCTGTTTCCCAAATGGATTCTGTATAGGCGATTTGAAGTGGAGTGAATGTTTGTGTTTTGGTTGCGTGTTTAAACAGACATATACACATCATTAATAATAATAACATCTAAAGATGGCGATCTTGGTGGGGGGTTTTCCAAACACAACTAATTTGTCCTAAATGACCATAAAAAGGTAGGAAAGCAATCGAATGCTTTCATTACAACATTATTATAATGTATTTTAAAGTGACACCTCTCTTAATGTAATCAAACAAAAAATCATAATAAATGAGATCCATTCGTTGCTCTTTAATCAGAATGTGTGAGTTATACAGTAAAGAAAAGAATAATGAGATTTGATAATTCTATTTCTTTATTAATGTTAATTTACATTAAAGGGGGGGGGGGGAGGAGTCAGTGGTTCTTAACTGGTTTGGCCATGGGACCCACATTTTTACGTGGTCATAAAGCCGCGACCCAAATTTTTAGGAACTACAATAAAATTTACGAATTATAATTAATTTGTATTTATTTGTTTACATACACAAGTATTCATTCATTTATTTTATTTTCGTATTAGCCCCTTTATTAATCCAGGGTCGCCACAGCGGAATGAACCGCCAACTTATCCAGCAATTGTTTTACGCAGCGGATGCCCTTCCAGCCGCAACCCATCTCTGGGAAACATACACAAGTAGTGATAGATAAATCATAAGAAAATCAGCAAGACTTACAAATAAACAATATTGTGTTGCTGTCATTTAACAAAATGTATCAAATTATAGATATATTACAAAGTAAAAACGACAAACACTGTAAACAGCGGTTAGGGTAAGGAGAGCTTCAGTTACCATGAACTAAACTGAACTGTTGTCGCAAGCAAATTTCAAAATAAAAGTCCGGTATAAGCAAAATCAATTTAAAAATTCTGTTTTTTTTTTGTCCACACACTCCGTGACCCACTAAAAATGTTCCCGCGACCCACTTTTGGGTCGCAACCCACCAGTTGAGAAACACTGAGCTATGGTATATAATTTATTTTATATTATAAATGATTTACCATAGGCTGTGTTAAAGGGGTGGACCACAGTGTAACTTTAAGGCTTGGTTGTGTTCATAAGATGCAAAGCAATGTGTGCTCATGCTTCACTTGTAGAAAATCACTTTGGGATTATTCCAGAAAGTCTTGTTTGGATTTTTAAAAATGTCTGTTCGGTGGGTTACCAGCTAATTCTCTCAAGATTTTACAATACATCCGAAATTCTGCTGCGCGTGTGTTGACACGTACATCATCTCGATCTCACATTACTTCTGTACTCCAGCTTCAGAATATTCCCAAATATTCACTTTTTAAATGAAGTAAATAATACAGTAAGTAAGTAATATTTGATATTCTTCAAGACACTTCTATACAGCCTAGAGTGACATTTAAAGGCTTAACTAGGTTAATTAGGTTCACTAAGCAGGTTATGGTAATTAGGCAAGTTATAGTATAACGATGGTTTGTTCTGTAGACTATTGAAAATAAAAATTAGCATAAAGGGGCTGACAATTTTGACCACTAAATGGTTTTTAAAAAATTAAAAACTGCTTTTATTCTAGCCGAAATAAAGCAAATAAGACTGTTTCCGAAAGAAAAAACATTATCAGACATACTGTGAACATTTCCTTGCTCTGTTCAACATAATTTGGGAAAAATTTAAAAAAGAAAAAACAATTTAAAGGGGGCGAATAATTCTGACATCAACTGTACATAGCGACATGAGCAGAACTCCACAAGATGACTTTTAATTCAGGATTTAACGCTGATGGGATTGTTTTGTAGGGAGCACATTTGCATAAAATCACTGGAGGACTGGAGATTTGGCAGTCTGTGAGCGGGAGGGCCGGTGGACCAAGAGGAGGCAGGACACCGTTCCCCTGGCTGTGGTGGAGGTATCTCACAAACTGCCAGAATGATAGTATCCCCAGCATTCCCGTCTCCCAGGCCTGAAGGGGGCTGCTCAGTCCAGCGTTGGAGGCCTTCTTCAGCGCTGTGGTGGTAAATTCAAGCCCCTCTGCCACGTAGACGAATCGGTAGGCAACTCTTTGACTGAAGATTCCTCTGAAGTTCAAGGAGTTTGCCCAAACGCTCCTTCTGCTGGCATGCAGAGGGGCGAGAACTGGGAGATGGGAAAAGGAAGATCCTAATTTCGCTGCTGAGGCCTCCGTTGGCCAGTTCGTACCGTCATGGTAGCAGGTGGGGAAAGGACGAGGACGCAAATGCAGAGCTAAAATGGGTATTTATTAATGATAAAATCAAATAAAAGGAGAACAAAAACAACACAGAGGGGGAAAACATTAACAAAAGCAACTACACAAACAAACTGGGCTGACTGGGAAGAGCATGGCTGGACAGGACTGGTCACAACAAGACAAGAAAATGAAAGGAAGACAAACTGGCACAAGACAGCAGACATGAGGAGACTATAAGGAGAAATAATGAACAAACAAACAGGGGGACTGAATAAAGGAATAACAGGTTAACAAGGAGGATGAGACAACTACAGGAGTGAGATTAATGAAAGACGAAAGAAAACAAAACAAGAAGAACACTAAACAAATCGATCAACTAACACTAACTACAATAAACACTACACTACACAAAACAATACTACACTACACTACACAAAACTATACTACACTACACAAAACTACACTACATTACACAAAACTATACTATACTACACTATATAACACTACAATACACTAAACTATACACTACACAACACTAAACAAAACTATACTAGACTACACTAAAGTACACTATACTACATACACTACACTACACAAAACTCTACTACACTACACTATACTACACTACACCACACTACACTAAAGTACACTACACTACACTACACTACACTAAAGTACACTATACTACACTACACTAAACTGATGTCAGTGCACATATTCCTGCTGAATATTAGCCAGTTTCTCCTTCAGCTTGCGCATGGCGGCTGGATATAAACAGTCTAATGATTTCAAGGAGTTTATGGAGAGCACAGCCACATCGATGTAGTTTGCGGCGATGGCGGTGTCATGGCGGGTTAGCTCTATCCAAATACGGTCACCGAAAGCTGCTCCGGGAGACAGCCGCTGATGGAGCTCGTTACCTTTGGTGTCCAGGTACAGGTTAACCTTTCCAATAAGAAGGAAGTAGATTTCACTGCCGCTGTCTCCCTTCCTGTAAATGTATTCTCCTTAAAAAACCAAACAGAAGGAATCATTAAGCAACATTGTGTTTTCTGCATAGTTGTGAGGCTTCAGACTTGATTTCTGAACATTTTGCTCACCAACAGGGAAACATCTGAAGACGACTCTCGTGCAAAGTTCCCTCATGACGGGTATTGTAAAGTGAGAGAAGTATCGGTGACTCTTCAGATGCTCTCCACAGATACTAAATCAGAGAAACGACAGGAATATTCACTTTTTAATCAAAGTCTGTTAAGAGTAGGACCGCACCACACTGGAAAAAACTGACATTGTGATATTTTGGTTTTACTGAAGTGATTTCTTTCAAAATGTCTCGTTCTTCTGCAACATATATGGCGACATGAGCAGAATTCCACAAGATGTCTGTTCATTCAGGATTTAAAGGGCCACAAAACCCCCCTGTCTCCGCGGGGTGTTTTGACACCTCTAGTTTGGAAAAGCTCAGGAAAGTGGGTGTGTCCAGCTCGGTTTAGGTGGGAGTGTCAGGGGAGGGAATGAGGGAAGGTTTTGCATAAAGATGGGAGTTTCCATTTGGGCACGCGCTCATTTTCAAACAGGCAACACACAAACACAGACGCAGGGGGAGAAAGACAGTGACTGTTTACATGGACATCAGTCATATAATTATTAGACAAATTATTAATTTGTCGACTTTAACGGCACTTTCACTTTTATCCAGGAACATTTCCTGCATGCCCCCATGACAAACGAGATGTGAGAAACTATTAAGAGTGTTGTTTTAATCGAGAGTTTGATACCGCGCGGCGTAAGGGAGAAATAAAAAACCCTCCGCAGATTATCCTGTCACAAAATGCGGCGAAAATTCTACACTAAAGTAATTGTTTGAGCAGAATTTACAGCTGATCTTTCAGTCTTTAATATTGTACGGATATTAACAGTTCTAATCACTTTGACTAAGGTCTGTCTTTAAACACTGAAAGAGTTACGAACTCTACGAACTGCTAACTAACTACGAACTAACTTTGCCATCTGAATAAACAAACAAAGAGCACTGATCGCTTACCATATCTGTAGACCAGGTCAATCCACATAAACTGGAGTGGCGTCTGATTTAAAAGGAGACGAGCGGCAAATCCCGATTTCACCATTTCCAGATGCGGAAAGCTCTCAGGTGAAAAAAAACAGTTTCTTACAGACGCATTTCTGCTGCGCGCGCGTGAGAGTCCAGCTGCGCTCTCATAGCGGAAATGTAAACAAAACCTTCGTTGCAGCACATAAACACAACACTGGCGACCTGTGTCTCCAAACAATTCTTCTTCTTCCACTTGTTTTGGAAGCACAACGTGGCTTCTCTCTGCCATCTGAACGCTGTAACAGGTAAACAATCTTCGAAGCTATCATGCATATTAATGAAGTTGCACCGCATACACAATAGAGCACGCTGATTGGTTTGAACAAAGTCTATCTCATGAATTAATGCCACACACTCAGAGACGTCACGATGCACTCGCCGGTACAGACGTCCACTCTCCACGCTGGAATACACGCATGGATCTCATCGGCGTGACGCAGCCTCAAAAATTAGTTTCAAACCAGAAGAACGAATTTGCTCGAAATAACGCAAAAACAACCAATTTTCACTCTTTAGTGAAATATATGTGTCCTCATAGTGTTTATAGCAGCGCGGGACACATATATGACTGTCAACAGCTCAAAACATGTGTTTTGGTGTTTCGTGACCCTTTAACACAGATGGGATCATTTTGTAGAGGAGCGCATTCGCATAAAATATTCAAAATTACAAAATAATATTTATTCATTAATTTTTCTTCGACGAGGTCTCTATTTCAGAGGTCGTCACAGCACAATGAACCGCCAACTATTCCAGCATATGATTTACGCAGTGGATGCCCTTCCAGTCGCAACTCGGTACTGAGAAAGACCCATACACTCTCACATTCACACACACTCATACACTACGACCATTTTAGTTCGTCCTATTCCCCTATACCGCATGTGTTTGGACTGTGGGGGAAATCGGAGCACCCAGAAGAAACCAACGCCAACACGGGGAGAACATGCAAACTCCACACAGAAATGCCAACTAGTCCAGCTGGGACTCGAACCAGTGACCTTCTTGCTGTGAGACCACAGTGCTAACCACTGAGCCACTGTGATTGGAAGGGTCCTGGCCTGATTGGGTAGCTTTACGTGGACATAGGAAAATTAAGACCTGTTTAAAATGATTTACCTACAAAACAATATTTCAGTACATTTAAGACTTTTTAGGGCCTAAAATTTTTGTTTTGCAGTTGAAGACATTTTAAGACCCCCTTACTCACACATCCAGTGCAAATACTAGTCAATTCTGACATCACTGACCAGAAATGACCTTTATTTTATTTATTTTTTTGTTACTTTATTTTTATTGAGAACTTTTTTTTTTATTTTTACAACAGAACATTTAACATTCAAAAATATACAATTTCGTCGTATTGCACATGAAATAATAATCAAATAGAAAAATAATAGTAAATAAAAAACTTTGTTCCAGATTAACCAGATTCAACAGTTGTTAACAATGCAATAATCAATCCATTTCTTCCAATTTTTAAGAAAAAAGTCTTTTTTGAGTCTCATAAATGTCAATTCTTCCATATTGCTTATTTCCTACACAATTTCTATCCAATCACCAATAGAGGGGGTGTCATGCTTATACCAGTATCTGGTAATACTCTTCTTGTTTGCCACATTTAATATATTTACAAGGTAAACATCCTCCTTCACTACCATCTCTTCATAGTTTCCAGGAAAATTTGTAATAAAGTCTTTTGGTATATGATATCCTAAGATATTTTCCATTTCCGTTAAAACCTTGTTCCAGAAAGGTAATATTTTTCCTAAGTCCAGAAAATATGGAGATGATCTACATCCACCGTCCCACATAGTCTCCAACAAGTTTGAGGTGTGGACAATTGTTTGCTTTTAATTTTGGGGGTAATGAAAAAACGTACCAGATTTTTCCAAGCAAGCTCTTTCCACCTCCGTGAACAAGTAATTGTATGTTGTATCTTACAGGCAGAAAGCCATTTTTCAATTGGAATTTCTTCTGCTAGTTCTCTTTCCCATTTCTGTCTAATGTAGTTTATGGAATCTTTTCCATTCTCCCTAAGAGCTTGGTAGAACGAAGAAATTGGTTTACTATTATTTTTTTGTAGAGAAATTACCTGTAAACGGCTGTGTTTGTATTTGTAAATGTTTTATAATTTCTCATTGAGTTGCCTTTGAGAGAAATGACTAGGAATAACAAACGGCAGAAACGGTCAGTTTACTTGATCTACAAACAAGTGTGTTCATGACTAAGCATAAAAAGATGAGGAATATAATAACAAAATATCAATTCACAACATCAAACAGAAGAACGATCTGTTTTAAACGTCTAAAAATCAATGGAAGTGAATGAGACTGGAGGTCTCGGGCCAAAAATATTTCAGTGGTTATGCCCACTCGTACGTTAAGAATGTTGTTGTTGTTTTTGTTGTTGACTTTATTGATACCCGTAGGTAGATTCTTTTTGCAGCAAAGTTTGGCGTTTGATACAAACAATTCATTACATCACATACACCTATATACCCACATATACACATACAAAAGTACCTTAAAATATTACAATTTATTCAAAGCAACAACCGATGATGGGACAAAGCTACTCCTGTAACGTTTTGTCCGACTAAAAAGCATCTGAAACCTTCGACCCGAAGGGAGCGGGATGAACTCCTCAAACAGAGGATGAGAGCTACAGCTACTAATGTTCTGGGCCATCCTTAAACACTGCTTACTATACAGGGATTCAATGCTCAGCTGTGATTCACCAATCAACCTGCTAGACCACCTAATAACCTGGCTCAGTCTATTTCTGTTTTTAAGGGACAGACTTCCAAACCAGGCCACCAGAGCAAAAGATAAGACTCAATAAAAGCACGATAGAAAAGGGTAAGCATATTGGGGCCGATGTGAAAACGTGATAGTTTCCTTAGGCAATAAAGGCGCTGATGCCCCTTCTTGCACACAGCATCACAGTTTGCCTCAAAGTTTAAAGAACGGTCAATAATGGTACCCAAATATTTGTAGTTCTCCACATATTCAACTTTTGGACCCCTAATATTAGTCACGTCAGTTGCTGTATGATTTTTCCTAGAATCAATAATCATGTCCTTAGTTTTTGTTGCATTAAGTTTTAATTCGCACCACTGAAAATAAAGTGATCCACTATAGGACCATGACCATTTTCATCTCCCTGAAGGAGTCTTACAATCACAGTGTCGTCTGCATATTTCAGTATAAAACGATTTTCAAATGAGCTGACACATGTTTGTGTACAAAATAAATAGTTCAAAACCTCTGTAAAACGTCAATTGGTTGCCCAAAAAACAAGGTAGACTTGCTTACCTCATCAAAACGTCTATTTTTAGACACCTCGGGACACCTCTGAACAAATCCTTCGTGCAGATCCCCTTGTTGCGGTTCCACGTATAATTGTAAAAATCTGAAACTCGACTTTGTATTTGGCGGGGGATTCTCTCATGCCTCATGTACTCCAGAATGGTCTGGGAATAACAAGACGAGTCAGAGATAAGTCATTACTAGAGTAAAAGTACACACTTAAGAGTAGTACTGAAAGATTGCTGACAATCACCTGCAGTTTAGCCTCAAACGCTACTTGTAGTGTGTTCTTGTTGGTTTGAGTCGCGATGAGAAGTCCCATTTTATAAATGACTTGAGTTTTAGACAGAATCATAATAAAAGTACATGCCATCACTTCTCCCAGGTTTAGAGACAATATATCGCCAAAGCCGACTGTTGTGTAAATCTGTATCATCCAGTAGACAGCATATCTGTACATCTCAGCGAAGTCTAAGATCTCTGGAAAATATTTTTTTAAAGGGTCACAGAAATTACTATCATGACTGTGACTGTATGAAGGCACGATTTACTGCAAACTCTTAAAACTCAGCCTCAGGTCATTCTAAACCCATACAGATCAGTCAGATTGTGTCAGAAATATTTTTTCTGTATTTTCTGTATTTTTTCTTTATAAACTCAAATTTAAAAGAGCACCTTTTAGTTTCTTTGTGGTCTAGGTTTCTGTAATAAATTTTTGGTGGTTCCTGCACATGTCAGTAATCATAAGAAAAACGAAAAATGCCTCTATCATAACCTATGCAAAAGTTATTGTATTCCAACTGATGAGAGGTGCTATACCTTTTTTTATGTAATTTCCGCCTACCAAACTTAGAAAGTCTTCCATATCCAAATGCAGTGGTATAAATGACAAATTCCAGTGTTATTGGACAGAAAACCATTTGAATTTACAAAAGAAACTGCTGAAAGTAATAAATAATATTTGTTATGTTTTCTGTTTTATGATGAATCACTTCAACATTGGGCGCTTTTTTATTTTTTGTTCTAAAATGCTTTTTTGAAAATGTGTAGATAATCCCATAAGAGAATAAGACAACTCCAGACAGTTCTGCCTGAAACCAGCAGATAGCAGCAAACACTAGGAAAAAGAATTTTGTCTCTACCATAGAGTATGCAAAAGTTATTGTAATTAAACTGAATATTGGGAAAATATGGCATGCGGATTTTCATATTTTCACGATCTTTGGTTTGATCAAACATAATTCACTGTGTTTTGACCACATTATACATATAAAAGGAACACTTATGCACATCACCTCAAAAACAGCGGAGAAATGGCCTGTTTTGAAGCACTTAGCATAAGGTAAGAGATGATGTAGCATTTGTGGCTTTCTGTACGATCTGGGGCTGCTTATTAGTCATAAATAAAATATGAAATAGAATATAAATAGAATATAATTCACATAAAGGAATGCTAGAATCGTACAAGGAAGTGCAAGAGCTTTTATTTGAGCTATGACTTGCTGGAGTGGATGTCTCACATCAGCGTGTTCTAATGGTGAACGCGCTCTTTCTGGAAAATTTTGCTTCTGCGTTCACACAGAGCAGCACTCCGGCAAAGTTACAACTTCTCTTTCCGGAAAATTGCTGGAACGAATTTACCGGTGTTTTCAAAAAGAGCCGGTTCACACATGATCCCTTTCTGAAGAATTTTCCGGAAAGGTCTGTATGTGTGAAAGGGGCTGATGTTCATTTTTGGGAGATCTATCCCTTTAAAACTTTCCAATGCCGATTCAAAGACCATTTTGATTCCTCATGCTTTAACTCCATGAATGTGTTTTGTTCTCCCCTCACCTATTTCTGCGATCCATGACATCACTCCATAAAGCTCGATATAAAAAATGCAAAGCATCGATGCGCAGTGGACAAAGAGGACGGAATGGACAAAGAACTTGATCATCCTAATGCACAGGAGACTGAAAACACAAACAAAAAGACCCATTTTACATTGTTCTGCCAATGAAAACCTCAGTTCTTGAAATACATGGACATTTTCAGTAAATGTAAGTAACATTACTTTTAAATGAAGTTAATGGGGATGCAGCGCTAAAAGACATACTTGGATGTGATCGATTGCTCTTCTTTCCACATAAACACAAAGAGTGAAATAATCCGTGGCAGGTGAGAAATCCGGGCATAGATGATCATGTTGGGCAGGAAGAATGAACTCTTTTCCACCACACGAACAATCACGAATCCAACTGGAAATGCACACGCCGCGTCAAAGACGAATCCGAGTTTTCTTGTCAGGTAGCTGTGGGACGTTGATTCGAAGTCTGCAGCAAACGCTCTGTGGTCATCATAGGTCGAAATGTGGAACTTCAGGACGATCTGAAACGGCACACAAATATCAGCGTAGTATTTAACAGGCAGAATAGTGTATCGCCCCAGCACTAATCTACCCTTGAGCTGCATGTGAATCACTGAGATTCTTTAGCTTACCTCAAATATCTGAAAGACTTGAATGCACGTTGTGAGCCAGAGCAAATACACGTTTACCTTATTCACAGAAGACTGCAGAGAAAGAGAGACAACAGGAAGCCAGCGATTAACGTATAACATGTTCAAAATAAACACTAATTCAAACACGGAGTGAATAAAACTCCTTCCGTCAATGTTATGGCCCGTTTCCACTGAGTGGTATGGTACGGTTCGGTACGCTTTTAAGGCCGTTTCCACTGTCTAAAAGCGTACCGAACCGTACCACTTTTTAGTCACCCTTTGCAAAGGGTCCCAAGCGTACCAAAGGGTGCCGTAAGGCAGAGCTAGACGCGCAGCTGAATGCCATTGGCTTACAGAGATACGTCATTTGCTTGCGCAACAAGCCAGAATGAAAACAAAAGACCCTCCATGTTTAATACACAGCCGAGAGACAATGCTTCGAAATAATATCAGCATATAATAACGAGCCATGGTCGACCCGAGCTTAAACAAACCTTATCGTCGTCTTGAATAGCCACAGAGCCTGGAGAAGAGCAGATTCTCATGGGTTACGAGCCCATAAGCGCGAGTGCGAGAGGTTTCGCTTTGTCTCTTGTGCTCGCGTGCGCGTCAATATTTGAAATTACAAAGTTCTTAACCTGGACTATTATAAACTCGGAATGACGGAGTTACTCTCTCATGAGAGAATAATGACGGAGAGGCTACATGTGCTGGTGAAGATTAAAGATACAGATGAGAGGTTTGCACAGACGGGGCTCTATTTTGTATTGTTTTTGAACCTAAATAAGGACTAAATGTCTGCTGTGTGTAGTTTTTCTGTAATTTGGTAACATCAGAGACTGTATGGGGCTGTATGTGTTCATATATGCTGCATTTATTTATTTATTTTATATAATCAAGGACCGTAGGCTATTTCGCATCATTGATCTACAGTTATAATCAGATCATGTTCAGTCAGTAATGACATTTTTACACCAGTGTTTATGTCTAATAAAGCATCATGCTTCTTCAGATCTGTTTTGTGAGAAGTGCTTCTCGTATGATTTGTGAACGATAAAGCCCATAAAGCTTTACTGTAGACATTTCCTCGAGCGAAAATGACGTCGACAAACTTTGTCGTACACCACGCCCACCAAAAGAGCACCCTTTAGCAGTGGAAACACAAGCCTGATAAAGGTGCCCGTACCGACCCGTACCGTACCACTCAGTGGAAACGGGCCATAAACCTATAGGGTGTGTTTCCAATCAAAATTCACTCCATTATAACAAACTCAGTTGGCCAAAAAGTGTTTTGAGCACTTCAAGGGTTAGTTCATCCACAGATCAATCCTGTAATCATATCTTCTGTGTTCAGTGTAAGACAAACACTATTGTTGCTGAGTTATCCCTTTAAAATACATTTGAAATTGTGTGGCTTATGATAACTAGACAAACTGCTGAAATGCACACGAGATGGATACGCACCATTAATGTTATTGCCCAGAAAAGAACTGTGAAGAGTATACAGGATGTGTACTGATAGCCCACTCGAAAACTGTTGTCTGCGTCAATGGTTCTGCTGTTCGCCGTTCTGATGAAGTTGAAAATCTTCAGCAACAACCATGTGAGCAACGGTGAGACTCTTGTCCATACTCTAACATGCAAAGGCTGTAAGCGGAGCATAGCTTTCTCTTCGTTCTCAATCATGTGATCCCTGTAGAGCTGTTCCCCTGTAGGAAAGTAAATGTTTATCAATAAAATGCAGCACCATATATATATAAATACACAACTACCCTAGAGTTAAACAGTTTACCATTTTTGTCTTCATGTCTGGCAGAAGCACTTTTAGTTTAGCCTAGCATAGATCATTTAATTTAATAAGACCATGTGACGGTCATCATGATTTTTATTCCTGTTATTAGCTGATACAAAGTTATTTAGAGCACGGTTGCTTGTTTGTTGCCCGATTGCTGTGTAAATGTGTGTCCTCATGCTAGTAGTTCTCATTCTGAAACAGTTGCGGTGTTTCCTTAGAGTTGGGTGCGCGATCGGAAGTGCCAGTGTGTGCGGAGAAAGTTTTCGAGGTGGACATAGTTGCGGAAATATTTATGAATGGGAGTGTTGCGTCGGTGGAGGTTGTGTTTATTCTATGATGCGGGTTGAACGTATCATGTATTCGGGTATGATTTGATTTGAGGTTTTTATATTTATTTATTTTTTGCCTCCAGTTGCCTATTTGATTTGGGTTTTTTTTTTCCTTTTGTTTAGATGTTTGATCACTGCTGTGATCGGGATTTGTGATGCAGTTTTCCAGGCCCAGTAGTATCAACGGGTGATCGGGTAAGCAAATGTTTTCTTCTTCTTTAAATTAAGTGATATTATGAGTTTTGTTTGATATATTGTTTGTATGCTAATTGGTGATGTATTAGTTGAGAACATAGTAGAAAATCAGTTCAAAGTGCATTGATTACATGATTGTTCAGCGTGCACAAATGGAAAATCTACTCAGTAAAATGTTATAGATTGAGTCATAGAAGTTTAAGGTGTGCTGATTTTGGCCTTGAGTTATTATTATTATTATTATTATTATTATTTGTGTGTGGGTAAATATTGATTAATATTGTTGTTGTTTTTCTCCTTCTGAAGTGATTTATTTGATTTATATTGTTATGGTAGTTTAATTTATCACCTGTTGATTGTTTTGTAAAAGGTAATTAATAGGTATTGTGCCTGGGCCTGGACATTTAAGTTTGTTTATTTAGTTTATGATGAGTTCAACTAAAAAAAAGCTTTGTTGTTGTTTCTTTTGTTTTGTTTTTCTTCTTTATTATATTGATTTGGTTGTTCCATTGACTATTTGATTCTGGTTTACTGGATTAAATCTTGGGTGGGAGGTGGGCGGTGTTATTCCATTCTATTAGTGTTCAATCCCTGTGCTCTCTGTGCAAAACCCTACTCTTATGTTTTCAATTAATTATTATTATGATTTTATTACAGTACTTGCTGCATTTAGCTTCTCAAAGCTTCAAATGAACCACTGGTTTGAAGCACTCAACACTGGGCAATGCTAGTCAAAACATGTAAATGCAACAAAAACATGCTTCGGGAACTCATGGAGCAAACCCTGGAGCATTAGTGTGGGTTATTACAAACCTTTAAACTTTGATGACTTAAACAATTAATTCATTAAAAATGATATTTTAACCAATGCCAATGCAGTTCCCATATATGTTTTTTTCACTTGATAAAGAGTTCAAAACTGCGTTTATAAGCACATTGCAAACATTTACTGACAGTGAAACTGGTCAAATGCAAATGTCTAATATCATTAAATATTAAGTGTTTGCCTGATGTGCAAGTTACTAAAAAGACATTTTCAGGATCTCATTTAAACAGGCCAATATGAGACTACTAACTACTATTATTCCTTTTAACCTGACAAATGTCTCATTAAAATAACTACAAACTCCGAAGCCGATCTGACATTAGGTAAAACTAGGAAACTTCTGCAGTGATTTGCTGCTGGGGGGACGACCATCCATTCAGGGAACCCGTATGATTCACGTGGGTTTCAATTTTACAGAGGACATACAATGACCACCCACTGGAGAGCCACTGAACTTTCAGAATGTTTCGAAACACATGTGATGTTACAAAGCCTCATGTACTGAAATGGCGTGACCTTGATGCATGCTCCAAACCACAGATTCAAAACAAAAGATTTATAAATGTTTTGAAGCTTCATTAAACTGTAGTTTAAAAGCAGCAATTGTCTTCTAGTTTAAAACATGTAGCCTCATCCTTGACTCCTTGTAACAGAATTACACAAAGGCCCAATCCCAATTCTATTTTTGTACCCCTACCCCTTCCCCTTCCCCTTGGCCCTTACAACTGAGGGTTAAGGGGATGGGCTTCAAAACTTATCCCTAAGAATTGGGCCAGCACTTCAACACCTGCACACGTCATCATATGTCATCGCGATCTCTTGCTTCATATGAGATCAGACGATCACCACTGCTGGAGTTGTTCCAGTTGTGTTATTGTTTGGTGTTTATCTTCAGGAAATCACTAAAGGCGTATATTATGTTATCATAACGATCTAATGTGGCGATAAGATCGTAACTGTACTGTGTATTTACACAGTGGCCATATTTATCTGTGTAAACACACGAAAACAACATTAACATAGCAGACACTGTAAAAAGCTCATTCCCAGACACTAGACATTACTGACAGGGTATTCCAGTGTCATCGAGTGTCAGAATGTTGTGGGACCGCTGTACATGAGTTATGATTATGGGTTATAGATCGCCAAATTTAGCGGTTTTTATTTTTTTGCGTTTTTTTTTTAAAGCATGACGGTAAAACACGAACGCGGTTATATATATATTAAAATGTGTTTGTTTGTCGTAAAAATTCGTAATAATGACAAAAAATACTAATTTGTGGATCTCCTTACTTCCGGGTTCAGCTATCCTGCCGCTGTGACAGGTGTTTTCTGGGAAATTTTCTTACCCCTCCGTTTTAAGTGTGGTCCTGAAAAATCTTAGTTCAAAGGGGTGCCCTTAGTCATATGCCTTCAAGCTAAAGAGAATTGGAATAGGGGGGTAAGGGGAAGGGCTAAGGGGGAGAATTGGGATTGGGCCTAAATATGCCTTCATATGCTTTCCAAGGAGGACAATGAAAACTCTGTGTATTACAGCTGAATATTGCAACATAGGCCCATTCTGAAAACGTAGCCCTATAAACATTTCTGGAGATCGCAAATGATGTAGCCAGAGGAACGTATGGCTGCATTTCGTCTTTAAGACGAACGCTACGGGGCGGTATGATGGTGTTCCTTTTCACGCTCACCAGCTGACCACTTAACTCTGTGTGGACGGCTTTTCCAATGTTACCGAGAAAACAAAAACTGCAAAAAAACACAGCTTCTGGGACATATTTGACGCTCTCCAGTAATGTATGTAGGGGTGCGTAATCAGAATGAGCCTGGGTTGATCTGAAAAATGAGATTTTGGTAAAAGTCATGTATCGTGTGCCTGATCTTGCGTGAATTAAACGCAGGAGTTTAACATCAAAAAGGACTTCAAGCAGCTTACATCCAGCTCGACGGAAAGTTCTCGGTGCAGAGTCAGGTCTTGCAGGTGTGTTGATCTGTCGATCTTCATGCAGCAGATCTTTGATCTCATTTGCCGAGCTTTGCATTTGCTCGTGTATGTGGGGGTAATATTTCAGGATTTCATGAAGGCTCTCCTGTGACAGCACATACATCTCACAGTTGGTTGCAGCCCTGAAAGAGAAATGGGAAATAAATAAACCACACAAACATGCATATTTAGCATTGTCTTAAACCTAGTGTCTCTCCAGCCACTAGGCTATTTACCATTTAAAATTAGTAAGAGAAAGTTAAGAGAGTGTGACGAGTCTCTTGGACCCACCCACTAGTCGGCCGAAGCGGGAAGGACAGAGGCTGCGTCCGAAACCACCTACTACTCAGTAGGTACTGCATTTGAATTTAAATATACTACTCGGCCATTAGAAAAGTACGTTATATACAGTATGAATGTGAGAAGTATGAATGGAATTGGGACATACTACATCCGCCATTTTGTCACGGTCACGTGACCTACCTGCGTCAGTTGCGTCGCTTCACTCCCATTCATGAATTCACTCGCGGGGCATCATGGGATAGCGCAGCGTGCATGGAATGCGCACTTCAGAATCTCGCCTGAAGTAGTAAGTCATCCGGGTACTTCTCGCATACTGATTTTCGAATTCTATGAATTCGGACTTACTACTCGGCATGCATACTGATTTTAGGGTATACAGTACGCTAAAATCAGTATGCGTGCCGAGTAGTATGTCCGAATAATAGTATGGAAGTATGCGGTTTCAGACGCAGCCAGAGACTCATCTGCGCAAATTCAGAACACCTGTTTTCCCCTCTATAAGGGTGCTTTCACACTTGGTTCAATTGCCTGGACCGTACCCAAGTTCGATTGTCCCCCCTTGCCACCCGCTTGGTTGGTTTGTGTTCACACTGTCTTTTTTCCTTCTGAACCCCGGTACGCTTGCGTCATCAAGCCGATGTTTTGTGTACGTCTGTTGCCAGGCGACGGACATGAAAGCAAAGCGCCAAACGGGAGAGACGTCCGCACATCGCGGTTGTTTCGCTTTTACTAAACCTTTTGGTTTAGAACATACAGAAAACAGCTCGCGTCTATCTGCCGCAAACATATTATACACGTTCAGAACATCATGTGATGTCCCAGCTGTTTTTAGAGGAGACAAGCATTATCACTGTGTTTGCTCTGTCTCAGTCGCGCCTATCAGCGCGTGATACTCAGACAGACACACACACATACAAACACACATACGCACACACACACGCACACACACACACACACACGAATGAACGTTATAAAAACTATAGTTTGCTGTACTGTTGACGGTTCACTTCCGGCTTTTGGTACGATTGCATTCATACAACAAGTGAACCGTACCAGAGTTCACATGAACCGTACCTCAGACCACCTCTTTCAGGCGGACTCGGGTACGGTTCACGGGTGCGCACCCGAGTTCAGAAGACGTGTTCATACTAGCTAAACGTACCGTACTATGACGTCAAACGAACCCGGGTGCGGACCAAAAGTGCTAGTGTGAAAGCACCCTAAAAGCCAGCAGTGTTGGCTTGTGAGCGGTGTGCTTATGCTCCTGTTTGTTTTGTTTCTTTCTAACTTTGGTTAATGTTTGATTTTTGTTAGCCTTAGTTGAGAACTTGCTTATTCTTTAATGTTTAAATAAATATTTTTCGGCACCAAACCATCTTGTGTATGTCCTCCCTTTGATTTGTCATGGTCATTGAGCCGGGTCGTGACCAATATGGGGGCTCGTCCGTAAGTTAAAGTTTGTTTAATTAATGATATTCGTTAATGTCATGATTAATTCGTTAAGTATATATTTTTTCTGATTAATATTCGTTTTATTGCCTAAACTTGTGGAGGATTATATTAGATGGTTTAGTTTTTTTTGTTGTTTGACGGGAGCAAAGCCATGGATTTGGGTAAGTCTGGGCTTCTTTGTGTGTTTGGGGAGAAATTTGTTTTGGAATTTGCTTTTCCCTGGGCAGGTGTAGTGAGGTGTCCTTTGGATGCTTCAAAATATTTTTTGTTTTAGTTTGTTATTTTGGTATGGTGAACGCGGCTGGAGCAGTTGTCTCGGGTACACATCCGTGTTTTGTAGAGGTGACTTGTCAATGGGTTGCAAACACTGGTTTATAGTGTATAAGAACCCGCCACAAGTAACTGTATGGAGATTAGGGTTGAGTTAAGTTAGCTTTAAATTTTAGTTAGAGGGAACTGTTTATTCCAATCTTTTTCTCCTCAATTTTTTTTCCTTAGGGATATTTGGTGGTCTGCCTTACATTTGCTGTTTCGATGGCCTCAAAAGTTGAAGCATTTGTTAGTGCTCCGTCGGAGGATTTGTTTAATGATTTAACTAAAGATCAGTTGATGGAACTTGCAAATCCTTACGAGATTAATTTGTCAAGTCAGGATAAACGTGTCAAAGATAATGTTAAATTATTGATGAAGACTAATTCAATTGATCGTGGAATTTTAGCATCAGAACTATCTGAAAGTGTATCTGATTTTATTGAAGAGAGGACTACAATGTCTCCCTTAACGTTTGAGCAACAAAAACAACTGTTGTTAATTGAAAAAGAAATTAAAGAAAAAAAAAAAACAGAAATGCGCGTGGAGATGTCTAAACTGCAGTTTCAGCAACAACAGCTTGATTTAGAGCGTTATCGTTTAGGTTTGGTGCAAATGCTTGTTCTTAAAACATTGGGTCACAGTTTACTATGAGGTTTCATTAGTTGATGTTAGTTGATGCATTTACTAACACGAACTAATAATAAACATTGCTTGTAGAGCATTTATGAACTATTAAAATCCAAATCCATGCTTGTTGAGATGAGCTAATGCACTGTGAACTAACAGTAAACGTTTTTCCCTTTAACTACCATTAACAAAGACGAATGACCACTGTAGTAAATGTAGTGTTTGTTCATGCAAGTAAACACATTAACTAACACTGACTATTACAAAGTGCTTTTGCCTTTATTTCTGTCCTTTTCTAGGTGTTCTTGCTTATCCATGAATTCCTTGTCAAATTTGTTTCAGAGTTCTAGAGTTTATTGTTGATTTCAAGCCAGCAATGCTTAAAGGTGCAGTATGTAAATTTGACACCCAGTGGTTGAACTAGGTATTGCACTCCTGGATTAAAACATACGCAAGCGCAGGTTGCCAGATTGACGACAAACAGGAGCGAGTCTCGAGCCTAAAGTCTGATTTAAACCGTGTTCTAAATAAAAGCAATGGCACACGATAGAAGGAATATTTCTAACCAACTCCTCGAATTGATATATGAGAAACATCTTCTATTTCTCACAGCCAGATGAACAACAGGATAAACTGACAATGATCAACTCAGGATCACCTCATGTGCTTTAGTCGGTGTTAAATGCTAATAATGTGAGTTTGAATGCTGTTTTACATGACATTTACTGCCATTTACTCAAAGCAGCAGCAGATAGTTCACCTCAGAGCTTGAAAATAAAATAAACCGTTTGAGATTGAACTTCAGAACCGTAAAATAATGCAAACCAACACATATCAGTGATTCAACATCTACATTTAATAATGTTAAAGGTTTAGTATGTGTTAATTAGATTGTAAACCTTACCATTTCCTGAGTGAGTGCATGTTCGGTGCTTCTGAATGACTGTATTTAAATTTCTGTCGAGTTTCGTCTGGTGTAAACAGCCAAATTGCTTATCACTGCAAATCTTGTCACATAGCATGTTGTTGGGACACAAGGTTACAATGTCACCTCATGTTTACGTTCGTAATATTTATATTATTTGCTAATTGATAACCACCTCATGTGGAACTCTGAACCTACATCTTATTTCAGACTCTGCTACTGCCCATCAGAGGTCACATTTTGGTCACGTACGCATGCCTTAAGAGTCTTTCTGTATTTCCAACAAGGCAACCCGGGGTGCTGCAATAATATTGGCTAAACTGACATTGGGTGGGTTAAAAGAACCAAAACAAAGACAGCGTTCCTGCACATGACTGACATTTTCAAAGCAGAATATCTGACTTCAGCATAGTTTTTCAGATAAACAAGAATGTTCATGTTTCTTAAATATCTGCAGACATCTTATGGTATTTTTATGCTTTAGAAGAGTCAAAAACTGACATACAGCACCTTTAAATGTATTAACAGCATTTGCGTTATATTATGTGTAATCCTGTACTAGCTGATAAACAGCTTCAGTTACTTCAATTATTCACAGTATCATGGCAGTATCTATCTAACCCCAAAAAAATAATTATAAGTATCTCATTACATACATGACGTATCACTAAATAATGCTTACCTTGTTGTTGCAGCTCTTGGTTCATGGAACAGCAAACTTCTCTCCCCAAAGTACTGTCCGGCACAAAGTTTGAACAAAACTTTGGATTCGTTGTTTGACAGAACCTCCACTTCTCCCTTCTCGATGAAATACACCTAGAACAAAGAAATATAAAACTATATGTACATTCAATATTTAAAAACAGAAATAAATACAAATATTTGAGTTGTTATATTTGTTTTGCATATTGTTTCCAAGTCCCGAATGTATTAAAGTCCCTTTAAGGAAAGTCATTTCTCGCAGGTATTCTGTTGAAACATCAAATTCTCCAAAACCAAGCTCACGATTACATTTCAGATCTGGAATCGCCAGTAAAGTTAAACGTCCGCTGTCTCTTAAGTTTTGTTTCTAAATATCAAAATCACACAAATCTGCCTTTTTTCAGGTCACCCAATCTAATGTGCATGTGCACTC
>CAIGQQ010038338.1:2504097-2524761 GCA_903798035.1 Danio albolineatus
AGCAAATTGGTCAAAACACAAACAATGGAAGAAACGCGCAGCAAATTAGTCAAAGCACTTGCAAACAGCCACATAACACAACGGAAATGTTTCAAGAGGAACCAAAAACATGACGGACCCAGCTGAGATATGGATGTGCCGTGACTGTTGTTCAGTGAAGTGACTGGTGGTCTTCGAAAGGTGAGTTGTTTTTAGTTAATTTTAATATCCTGATTACACGATTCAGTTGTCTTTTGTAAATTATCAGCCTAATTAATGATTAACTGAAACCTTGCGTTATTAAATAAATTAGCTACATCCGTATCTCAGCTGGGTCCGTCATGTTTTTGGGTCCTCTTGAAACATTTCCGTTGTGTTATGTGGATGTTTGCAAGTGTTTTGACCAATTTGCTGCGCGTTTCTTCTGTTGTTTGTGTTTTGACCAATTTGCTGTACGTTTCTTCTGTTGCTTGTGATTTGACTAATTTGCTGCGCGTTTCTTCCGTTGTTTGTGTTGTGAGAATGTGCAACAGGTGTGCTGTCAAATTGTTGATCGTTTCTTAATTTGCTGGTGTTTTTTGGTATTGCATGTGCTTTCTTAAATTGCAGCGCGTTAAGCTCTCGTGGCCACCGTAGTAAGAGGAGGGATGAATAAATATTGTAAGAAAGAAAAAGATTTTGACCTAAAGTAAGTTTCAACTATTCATCATTTTAAAAACGTGGCTACATATATTTTAGTTAGAAATCTTCTTCTTTTCACTGATTTACAGTTCACAAGATGATATGATGCGGACCTGCAAATCTTGCAGAGAGAAGACAAACTATTTTAGAAAAAATATAAGAAAAAATGGGGAGCTCTAATGTGACAAACAGCAATGAGAGTACATACCCTATGGTGCATAGTGTGATAACCGACCAGTAAACTGAAGTAGCATACCACTCCACATCTGGAACGCCTGTCAGATTGGCTGAAATTGAAGGTAAAAAATGTAATTGTGAAACATGCGATATTATGAGGGAGTTTTAAGACTTAACACACTGCAAAAACAATCCTCTGAAAGAAGAAATCACTTGATATTTAAAGGGCCATGAAACCCCCTATTTTGGTTCAAGTCTAAAGCCGCGGTCAGATCACACGATTTTTATTGTCGGTTACGAAAGTCACTATGTCAGATTATACGATTTTTTCTTGATAAAATCTTGACTCGTCGTAGGTTACAGATGTGCCAGACTACACGATCCTTCCCGATCAGTCATCCCGTGACGTCTACGTTGCTTTCATAACGTTTCTTATCGCAATTAAATTTTTTTAAATCTTATTTCAATCTCAATAAACACTGATGCTGGCTGACAACTAATAACTACACTAAAGGATTTGTTATGACATTCACAGGATCAAACTTTTATGTTTTCTTTTTAATATTAATACATTTGTTTGAAATCTAAATGTATATTTTCCTGTCAATGTTGCTATTAAACACTTTCTTGCCTGAAAATGAAGTGAAAGCACATCCATTAGTAGCTGTGAAGCAGTGAAGCATTAATTAAATCCTTATTTTCCACAGAGCGGAACAAATCATCACCGCACAGTTAAACGGGCACAAAAGTATAATTCGTATATTTTTCTTGGAAAAAAAAATTTTTTGAAATGAATTTCGTTAACTATAATTTGTATCTTAATTGTTATGTATTTTTAGTTGGTCAGTTAACAACTAGACAAAAAAGAATAACGAATAACCTTCGAGATGCGCTTCAAAACAAGCCCGCTATAGCGACAAAACACGAGTTGCTGTAAGATTGTGTTGGTTTGTTAAATTAAATAGCTTAAATAAAGTTAAAGTTAAATATTCACAGTTTCAGAAAGGGCGGTTCATTCCGCTGTGGCGACCCCAGATTATTAAAGGGATTAAGCCGAAAAGAAAATGAATGAATGAATGAGTTTCAGAGAGGCCTATATTAAACTGTTTTTACTATTAATTACACATTTGAATAAGCAGGACAGGCTTGTACAATGTATTTAACAAAAAAAGAGTACAATGAGAGGGCGCGAATTAATGCCACTTATTTATTTATTTTTTTTAATAATTTAGATTGATTATTAAACAGTATACACTACCATACATTGACAAAGCAAGAAAGAATGAAAATAAATAAAGGTGTGCGTCTGTGTGTTTTAAAGTGTGCATGCACTTGCATGGTGGGATTAATAATTTAATATTGTTAATATTAAATAAAAAATGCAAGTATATATATATATATATATATATAATATTAAATTATAATTAATAATTTAAATTGTTAAAATACAATGACATGCTTTCATTTTCTCAGGTCTCGGAAATGTAAACGAAACCGCTTTAACAAATCAGATCTATATGGAAATGACTAATAGTAATAAACGGCAGTAAATGGTCAAACTGGTTGCTCGACAGCGCCAAAGTACTGATCTGAACAAATACTACTACTGCAAACGCATTTTGTTGTTATACAGTATATCACAGCGCCACACTGTCTTTCGTTTGTTGTTTGTTTCGTTACTAATTAATATTTCATCAACAGACAGTGAGGGGCTGTGATATATAATGACAAATGTGTTTGGGGTAGTGGTGTTTGAGTTCACATCAGATCTTCGGCTCTGTATCGTAACGTGCAGTTTATGAGCAATTAAAAAATAACAATAAAAAGTCTTTTGCATTACCGGAAGTTTTTGACATTGTGTTTGTCTCTCAGAGGTACATGCTGTGCAGTGCGACCTATGGTAAATGCTGAATAATGGCTGCATTTTTATCTTTAGGTAACCTATGCCTTAAACGCAAAATCTTGCGTAGAGCAGTTCTCTCGAAACAGTGACCGTGTATGTGTTAATGGAAATTTAATGAAAAAAAATTACATTCTGAAAGCAGCAGCAACCAGTTGTCGCCTCTAGCGCAAATCTTCTTGTGACCTTCGTAACCTGCATCACACACCTGATGAAACCTGAAATGAGAAGACATCATTACTTTTAGCTATGCAAGGTTTTTGGTCTTTATCTTAAAGTGCAATTCATGCAATTAACAAACCCTTAAATAAGAGTTTTAGCTCGATAAACTACTAATTAGCTGCTTATTAATAGTTGGTAAGGTAGTAGGTAGTAGTTGGAATTAGGTATTGGGTAGGATTAGAGATGTAAAATAAGCTTGTACTCTATATGTGCTAATAAGCAGATAATATCTTAATAATAGACAGGTAATAATGGTGTAAATTGTTTCTTAAACTATATATCTTGGAATTAACAATAATAATTGATTGCTATTTTAACATTAAGCAGTAAAAAAGAGAAGCCTGTTTTTCTGTTATAAAAATAAAAATGATTGAAGGCCAATGGCTTAGGATCACACAAATTATAGTGAAAAGGACCCTCATAAGGGTATGATATCTGTCCATTTATTCAGGCTTACCAAAGACAGGCTGAGAATTGTACAGACAGGGCCATGATGGAAAACATCCTAAACGCCGTGAGTAGGGGCTTGTTGGTGTCTGGTTCCTTACTGAAATAGGCTTCAAGCATGAAAAAAATTACTTGATATATGATAGTAAGAGGGTAAATTCTATGAAGCACATAAATAAATCACTTACAAATGATACTAAACAATCTGAACACCCTGAGACATCTACTGGCCTCCAGAAACCGCATATATGGGTGAAGATGCTTTAACGCTTCGAAGGGTAAAACAGCCAAAAGATCCAATAAAAACCAAGTCCTAAGGTATTCTTTCCGGACACTCTTCGGGTCTGTAATCACCACTCCGTGGACTTCATAGCCAATGAAAAAGCGGGAAACGATGTTAATGATGAAGATCACATCCAGACTGTATCTCATGAAGCTGAGCCCTGGGATGGTAGAGTTGAAAAACAGCTGGAAAAAAAAACAGGTAACACTTTAGTTTAAGTAACAATTCACACCATTTACTACTGGCTTATTACCTGCTTTTCATCATGATAATTACTGTTTATTATCATATATAAGTCTGATCTTATTTTACATCCTTACTCAATACATAAACCCAACTACTACATAATTATTAATACTATTAATAAGCATCTAATTAGTAGTGCATTGAGATAAAAGTTCTTGTTATTAGTTAATGGTTTGTTGAAAACGTGAACTGTTCATTCAAATAAAGCGTGACCAAAAATGAACAGGTTATGTTGTTTAATATGCATTAAGAACCGATATATTGACAATGATTCTCTGCATCTTAACACTAGAACCACCACGGAGTAAATTTTACCCTTACATTTTACCCTTAGGTAGGACCAGACGGAATCTACGGACATTTTTTACTATTTGTGCGCAGATTTTTGTTAAAAATCTGCGGATTTATGTGGAATTATTTTGGGAATATCATAACTAAAACCTTAATATATGAAATAAAAAGTAATACCTTTTTAATTTTTATTTAATGTCTACAATGCAAATCCAATTAGATCCACTTTATTTGATAAACAAAGCAAGCCTCTCATATAAAATGTCTATTTTTTTAGCCTCATCAATGATTGGCTAAAAATCTGCGGAAAACTGCAGAATTCTGCGCAGATTCCGTGTGGGCCTACCTATAGGTTATCCAACACTATATGAAAATTTATGCAAAAATAGTATATATTATATATAATAGTAATAATGTAATATAACAGTAATATTTTTGAATAGTGTAAACTATTAATTTTTAATACTATTAATAAGAATCTAATTAATAGTTTATTGAGATAAAAGTCCTTGTTATTAGTTAACCGTTTGTTAATAGCATGAACTGTTCATTCAAATAAAGCGTGACCAAAAATTAATAGGTTATGTCGTTTAATATGCATTAAGAACCGATTCATTATGATTCTCTGCATCTTAACACCAGAACCACCACGGAGTAAATTTTACCCGTAAATTTTCCCCATAAGTAAGAAAACACTATATAAGTCAATGGTTACCAGTTTCTAGCATTTCCATTTTCAGTGAATTTTATTTTGTGTTCAACAGAAGAGAGAAACTCAAAACGGTTTGAACAAGTGGAGGACGAGTAAATGATGACAGAATGTCTTGTGTTGCCATCTAGGTAAGTGTATAGCATGCCTTAATAACCATGATCAGGATATTTACTTACAGCATGCTCTGCCAAAAGATTTCCCAACATCAAATAACAAGAACCATGAAGTATGAAACATTACATTTTTCACTACATCCTTCTGATAAAAGTCTTACCTCAAACAGACACTCCATTACTGCTGCCAGGCATGTTACGGAAAAAAATGCGTTCCATATGCGGACACTGCGCTGCTTAGGAGAACGAATGGACTCCTTGTCCTCCATTTCTCCGGTGTCATCCATCTGCAACAGAATTTGACTTGTTGAACTAGAAAAAAACAAGTAGGGCTATCTGAGCTAGAAATGATGATGACACAATGTGCATCAGATGTGCTCCAACATTAGGCACATTCAAATCAAGACTGAAAACACATCTGTTTAGCTGTGCCTTTACTGAATGAGCACTGTGCTACGTCCGGCAGATTGCACTATTGTGTCTTTCTTTTCTTTTTCATTCTTTTATAACTTGTTTTAACTCATTTTAATCTGTTTTTATGTTTTTATTTGTTTTTATTTTCTTATACTTCAATTTTATTTATGTTTATGTAAAGCACTTTGAATTGCCACTGTGTATGAAATGTGCTATATAAATAAACTGGCCTTGCCTTGAATTTATGGTTGATCTATCCCTTTAACTTGCACATATTGTTTATCTTAAGACTAACAATGTGCACTATGAAATCAGACGTTGTAAATTTAGATTTCATGTGGACTTTAAGAGGAACGCTGGCTGCAAACGGCTCAATTATTTAGCTTACATTACCATTAAATCTCTAATATCCTTGATAAGCTCATTGGCATTATGCTAATGAAATATACCTTCCTTGTGGACTGTCTTGAAAAAATAATAATGATTATTTGACAAGTATTGTTTGATTAAACTCTAGCCTTCAGATTGTGGTTTATAGAAAAAAACTGTCTAAATGACCCCAGATATGGAAAAGGCTACAAAAGACTCATCCTTTACCCCAGTTTTATAATTAAGTAAAACATGAATATTTATGAAAAATAGTATATATTATATATAATAGTAATAATATAACAGTAATATTTGTAATAAATAGTGTAATCTCTCTGCCATCTAGTGGATTTTACCTATATTTTCTGCTATTTGTACTTGTAATTAACGTTAGAGGCTTCAAATTCTAGCAAAACGTTAGCCATTCTGTCAGGACTGTACTCTGACTTTACACCACAATACAACCGTGGTATTATTAATGTATTACTAATGTATATTACCGTATTATTAACGTAATATTAATGTATATTATCGACTTCTAAATGAAATCAAGCAGTCTCAATCGCTCAAGCATTTTTTAAATCATAACGGACATTCAAGGATTTCCAGCCTCACGCGATCTTCATAATGTAACTTATTTCACAAATATAAAACATTTGACGTTACAAACATGTTTTACAACCGATGTAGTTTTATATGAAATACGGTAAAAGCATCACGGTCACCATCGTTTATCAAACACGAAATTAGCTTATGTCAACGACACTTCGTCGACCAGCGACGGTCGATTTTTGTGTGTGAAAATTCAGCAAGCGACACCGAATACATATCAGAATTATGTAGAGACAAAATAAATGTATAAAGCTACGACTGTTATGGTAACTTTGATGTATTTCATCAACTTTACTTACCATGTATGCTTGAAGATCCTCCACTGCACACCTTCTTCGCCGAAGTTCGTTGTGTGACAGTTAAAGTTTGTTGTCTTTTCAATGTCTTTTTTACATTTATTTCATTCTCAAAAGTCACCCAACGATTTTGTTATTCAATTCAAATCATTGCAAAACAAGTTATTGTTTCAAAGTTATTGCATTGCAGTCAAATTAAGTTAAGGTTATAATCAAATACAAGTTATTACATACAGACATCATTAACTTGCAATTTTATAGCATATAGGTGATGTGTATGTATGTGTACAAGTGTAACAAAGTGTATTTGTGTATTAAGTGTGTGTTTTTTTTTTTACATTTATTGTTTACAGAAGGATACGTTTGGTACACATCATTTACAATAATTATCATTAGATTATTTACAATGGTGCCAGAATGGAAAACAGGAGAAACAATAGAAAAAAACAACAGAAATCAATCAAAAATTAAAGAGATATCAATAGGTTTTCTGACCTGAGGATAGATATGTAATAGAAAAACAGATGAAGAGAGTGAAGAGTGCAAAATAATATAACAGTAATTTAGAGAATTAACAGATTATATATATATTTATATATATATTAAAGGTTGTGCAAATTAGGAGCAATTTGCATTAGAGTCTGATCCAAATCTTTCCTTTAAGAAGTTTTTGAGAGGGTAAATGTTATGTTTAAAAGATATTTTCTTTACCTTATTAGTAAGTTGAAACTTTTGCTGTATAGACCATATGTTTTCCAAGTTTAAATGGTCGAAAAGACTGTTCCAATGAGAGATAGAGGGGTAGAGACAGTGTTTCCAAGGAACAGAGCTCTTATTTTATCCTTTTTATTTCTCTTTATAGCAAAACACATTTCCCCAATAGGCGTATTAACTGGTTCTGGGATGGTAACGGTTCCTTGTGATACTGTATTGTTTGTAAAAAGCATGTATAATCCAGAAGGATTAGCAGCTATAGTTACTGCAAACTCTTTAGGAGTTACCAGACTTTTGTATTTTATGAGAAATGATGTGTATCTCAGCAGTAGACCTTCCTCATTAAAGAGCTGGCTAACATATTGAGCCGCTGATTGTAAAATGACGATTTCTTCTTAAATACATAATTAGTGATGTTCCATATGTAGCACCGGTGAGGAGAAAAGTTATGTTTGTAGATAAGAGTCCATGCCAAAACAACCTGTTTGTGGAAATTTGATCATTTGATAGGAAGTTTTTGAATATCACATCAAAATAAAGCTTATACCACCTCGCTGAGAAAAGACTAACTGGGGGAAACGATTCAAAATAGAAGTAGGGTTTTTAATAAATCTATTTAGCCAATTAATTTTAATTGTATTGTTTAAAGAGTTAAAATCAATCAAATTTAAACCACACTTATTGTGAGTGTTTAATATAACTGGTTTCTTCAAATAATGGCTATATAGATATAAAATCCCATCTATTGTTTTGCATGTCGATTTATCAACATACAGTAATTGAGATACATAGGCTAGGTGAGATAGACCCTCTGCCTTACCCACACAGAAAATCTGCCAGCGTACATTTTTCACCACAGGTGTTGAATTTAACACATTTCTGGTGTATTTATGAGTCCCACCAGCCAAGTGCCCAGGTAACACTTTTAAAAGTGTTGAATACACCTCTGCAGTGTATAATATTTTACACTTGGAGTGTAAAAACGCACACCACATTAAACATTTTAACACCTGCAGGGCAAATTGTCCAGTGTACATATAACAGGTGTTAAATTGCACTCTCTTCTGGTGTATATACGAGTCCCGCCAGCCCAGTGTATAAGTTACACTTTAAAAAGGGTTGAAAAAACACACTTAAGCAAAGTAAATAATTTTACACTAAGAGTGCAAAACCGTAGATTAAAAACTCTATCACCACTGCCAGGTCATATTTAGCATAAATTCGATTTTTCCTTAAACTGACTTGAACATTTTTCCCACATGAAATTCACTAGTAGTACTAATAATAATAATAACAATAATAATATAAAATGTCAACAAACTATTTTCTTTTGCCTTACTACAATGAGTGTTTAAGTGTTTAATTTAACCCACATCAGTGTTAAAAACAGTAAATGTACACTTGCATTTTAACACTATAACACTACAGGGGCTTACACCAGAAATTCAACACCTCATAATTTCTACCTTTAAAAGAAAGGTCTCTCTCTCTCTCTCTTTCTCTCTTTCTGTGTCTTTGTAATCATAGGATTCAGATTTGTAGAGCATCTCAGATTATCTGTGGTTATCTGTATGCCCAAAATAAGTCACACAGTTCTTAAAAAACCATTAATTGAAGTAACCATACTACTCTTAATTGGGAATAATTCACATTTATTAAGATTAAGATGAAGACCTGAAGCTTTAGAGGATTGCAGAAGAGTATTTAGAGCGGCTGGAATTTGATCATTTCTTTATTTCCAATATTAATGCCTCTCAAATCACCTTTTTAAATAAATAAGCTTAAAACTGTGTTGCAATTATAAAGAGATAGTAAGTATGTGTTGTACTCGAAGTCCCCGATGGTTGGCATCATCTCTTCACTGGTCTTGGATCCCAGCAATGCCACTGCACAGTCTCTGGAGGTCTCGGGATGGGCATCCCCTGGTGGAAATAGAGAACAAAGTAATGTTATAAGTTTCTCTTTAATATTTAAAAATAATTAGGCAAATTACACCTATTATCATATATGCCTATATGTTATGCATTTACAACATGTATTTTAATATAACTTTATTTTAATATAACTTTATAAAGCATATTGTTTAAAAGAGCTGAAACTTAATGAATAAATAATTAAATAAACAAACAAACAGAAGTCTCCTGTTTATTTATTTTTATCCACTCTATCCAGAGATCTCTAGTTTAATATAGCAGGCATGCGGTGTTATGAACTTAACGTATTAACCAGGGTTAAAAACACATCGATTAGAGCAATCTGTAACATATTTCATAAGTCATTCAGTTATTTCACATACAGTCATTCAATTCAATTCAATAGTTGCTTTATTGGCATGACAATTACTACAAATGTATTGCCAAAGCAGTTATAAAGTTTACAAAAATAAAAGAACATGTATATGTAATTTAAAAAAAACAACACAGTAAATGGTTAAAATTAAAGATATATACATATATTATTATCCAATATATCATATTATTATTCAATATAACATATTATTATTCAGTATATCATATTATTATTTATTAAGTCATATCATCCACATATATCATATTATTATTCATATATATCATATTATTATTCAATATATCATATTATTCAATATATCATATTATTATTCAATATATCATATCATTCATATATATCATATTATTCATTTATATCAATAAAAATAATAATAGATCTGAAAACACTTTACATTTAACAATCAACATTGTAGGATAAAACAGTAATAAAAAACAGTAATAATCAGTATATTTACAATAATTCAATTATAATCATTTAGATGTGTTTGTGTGTGTTTGCAGTTAGTAAGACGACACATATTCAGAGAGAATTCTCAGGGGAAATTAATATGAGCTGCTGCAGAACTAGCATATCATATTATCTAACTGAGAACACTCCATGTGTATTGTAGCTAGCGTTAGCCAATTCATTCTAATTTAGCAAGTTAGCAGAAAGCACACATTATCAAAACAATTAGGGCAAAGTACGGTCACTATGCCTACATTTACATCAAAGAGTATCGCGTATTACCGTGCGATGTAAAACTCAGTAAATTAATCACCTGTAATTTTGTATGTTTATGACAGATCGATGAGTAGACGGAGGCATTTTTAGCCGCCGATCTCCGCCATTTTGCAATCCCGTTGTTGTGGCAGCCATGGAGCGCATTCGGAGTCAGAATAGCGCTGACTGCAATCGAGCGAGAGCGTCATTAGTGTGGAAATCGGTATACATGGAGGCATTGTTTTCCCTGAGTGAGGAGATGCATACTGTTTACCGACGATACCTGAACAAAGAGTACCTGAAAAACATCATGAATACTCGAAGAAAAGCGAATATGAAGGCCTCGCTGGACGTCGAACATCTACAGGATCCAGCAGGTGGCGTAACAGGGCACGCTGAGGGCGGCATGAAAACCTCTCCTGCAGCCGCCGGGAAGAGCATCAGCCCGAACGGTGAATGTCGAAAACAGCAGTTTAATCACATTACTGTCACACATAAATACAAACACGGGTTCTCTGAGTAGTATGAATTTCCCTAAAGGGCGTCTTAAATGTATAGTAAATATTTTTTGTACATATATAGACCGTAGGTAATTCTAATGGATGAGGAAAATTTATGTAAACGTCAATTTTTACCATATCTTGAAATATCTTTTATTAATCAAGCGTATTTTTATATCTGTGAAACCCAAACTTGAGCTTGTTTGTCATATGTGTAATATTAGCCCTTCCATATGCCAGATTTTGTATAGGAGCACGTCAAAATATGAATGATTATTTTAAAGTATATCATAGCTGACAAGATACAGTATTTCCAGTAATAGTATACAGTATTTCCATTAAAAAGCCCAAGTGTGTGAAATCATTTGCTTTAATTGTGTTGCTTAAGACAGATTGAGTTAAAATATGGCTAATTAAAAATGTAAATAACTACATGTCTGTAATGATCGTGCCCTTGTTAGGTTTAAACTAACTTGCTAGGCCCAAACTAATACTGAACCCTTATTTCAAAATCACAGACAGTTTCAGCATAAACATTCAAACAAACTGAACTGCAGACTTTAATAGTGACAAACTACATTCAGTCACTTTTGAGGCTTTTTTGGTGAAACACTGTCATTATCAGGTGCTTATTAATATGCAGATATACTTATTTTAGACATGTTTTTAATAACTTGTTTCTTTGTTTTTATCTGTTAGTAGGAAAGACTAAAGTAAAGAAGAGCAACCGTGTCGTGTCTTTCTTTAAATCGACATGGAAGACAAAGTTTCAGAAGAACAGAGAAACTGGAGAATCATCACAGCCGGATTCAGAAATACTCGATGTCCCTGATCCGAGAGATCCTGGACGCATTTCCCGCCTGCAGGATCGCCTGGATAAATGCGCTCTGGAATGGACACCGGTCACTGAGGTCTGGCCTAACGTCTTCATAGGAAATGTGTAAGTCTGCAACACACATCACATTTGAAACGTTCCTGAAATGAGGAACAAATGTTGGGCGGTGCGTGATTTAATAAATAATGGTAATGATTTTTTTAAAAAAAGAGCAAATTTAAATGCCATGTCATGATTTAATACCAATTAAACAGTAAAGTATACAGTTAATATATACTTAGTAATATATATTAGTAATATATACTAATATATATACTCTTAACTGTACAGTAAGAGTGTTTGAATGAAGACTAATCGAGGCTGTTGTGTTCTTGTGCAGTAAGACAGCCAGAGACCCGGCCAGACTGGAGGAGATGAACATCACACACCTCCTGAACGCCGCACCAGAGCTGGAAGATGAACCATCCAAAAGTGTACTGGAAAAGGTTTACAAAGACATGAACATCACTTCCCACAGACTGTCTGCAGCCGATGATGGATGGTTTGATGTCAGCAAACACTTTTTCCCAGCGGCAGAGTTCATCTGCACAGCCCTGAGCAAACCAAAGAGTAAGAGTTCACTTACACACACAATGTGTCAATACTGTGTTAATTATGGGTTTGTTTTGAGCGAATGCCGGTTTGTTTTTTGTGAATTGTGGGGACACGTCATATGGTTTTATCCTGTGCATGAAACAAATACTACACTAATTTAGAAACACTATAGTGTATAGTAGTAAATACTGTCATGTTTTTGAGCCCTGACTATTGTAAAATACTTTACAGAATGAATCTGTTGTGGTGATTCTGTGCTACCACAGTAATGGAAAATAATACCTGAAACTGTGCTGTTTTCTACAGTTATAGGGTCTATATATACTACAACACACCACAGTTTACCGTAGTGAAACACTGAAAAATTACACTATACAAAGTGAAGTATACTAGCGTATCCGTGAGAGTTTTTCCTGTCACTGTCATTAGTACGGCAGTACGCTGTAGCATTCTCGAAAGTGTTGTAAATACTATGTTTACAGTATAACAATGTAAGAGTTTAATAAAACTGTATTTTCTAGTTCTTGTACCCTACCGCTTACAGTAAACTGCATTTTTACTTCCTCAGAAAAACAACAACTAATTCTGTATGATTTATTAGCTTCTTGAAGAAACAGGGACATAGAGGACATAGAGCGATGTGTCCTTGTAATACCGGTGTCATATCACGCACACACAGAGCTGTCTTTGTAGGGATTGCCAGTGGCGTAGAGATTACCAACAATGTATTTTTCACTGCTAAACTTAAACCTAGCCCCAAACTGAACCCTTTATTGGTTGCAGAACCATATATGCTGAAGTCACTGACATTGCTGAACATACAGTTTGTTTCTTTAAGTCATAAAAGTTCAACGTTTATTAATAACCCCCAATAACACTCCAGGTTTATTTCTCCGATGAGCATTTCAGTGAGTGTCTTATGGAAAGTTCTCCTACCGAAACATTTGTGCATTTAATTCTAGTTAAATTATTTAGCGTCATTTTTGTCATTAATATACCTCCCTCATCAGAAATGCCTGGTTTTATTAACCTTGTGGGGACAGCAGGGGTGCAATTCCCAGGGGGGACAGGGGGGACAAGTCCCCCTCACTTATTTTTAGATATAAATACCACTTCACTTCATGCTATAATTTCCCCTCGAGGGTCGAAAAAAAAAAAAAAAATTTCAACTCAAGATATGTATGCAAAACTAATTTCGCCATCACATCACTCGTATAGGTCTAACTAAACTTCCTTTGAACACTGAATGGACACCAATTGACCCTTTGCTAAGCTGCACCTAAAAACCGCACCCACCAATCGTGGCTTTGCAACCGTAGCTACGCGCAGGAGCTATCAAGCTTTCGAGCAAGGGAAACAGGCCAAAGCGTTGTGCATATGGATTGTGCAAATCTGACACCAGGTATCCTAAAGGTTTGAACGGGATGGTGGAATTTTTTTTTAGATATTTAGCTTTTTTTTTACACTTTCTTATGTAAAATCCAAATTTATTCTTTTTATCTTAAAAACAATGAAATAAATTATTTAAGTTATTTCCTAAAAATTATATTCTTTCATTTGTTTATTTTAATAATACACTGTATATGTTATGATAAAATGTCAAATAAAATTGAAATTTAGGCTTTTCTGCACACAGTTGCTCAACATTGCTACACCTTTCCACAACTATCACCAACACTCAGATTTGGTCCCCCCCACCTCTCAGACCAGAATTGCACCCTTGGGGGACAGTATTTATTAATTATTCACTTTCCGTCTGTCATACTGTGCTAAATGTGCTAGCAATACGTTTGTGTTGACGATCTTTCTCTCTTTATTCCTGCAGATAAGGTGTTGGTGTGCTGCCTGCAGGGCGTCTGCCGCTCGGCCACACTCTTCCTGGCATATTTAATGATTCACCACAGAAAAACACCAGAGGACGCCATTGACCTGGTGACACAGAAGAGATTGATCAGGCCAAACAGAGACTTCTTGAGGAAAATAGCAGGTCTTGCAGAGCAGCGAAACTTAATTAAAAGTGACGCGCCAAAAAAGCAGAGCAGCCCTGCTGATCTACCTGATCCTGAAGTGGAGTCTGTCGATTCAGAGGAACTGTATCTCTGTGAGCCGTACGGTCCTGAACCAGTCACAAAGCAGATTTCACACGTTTATCATCCTGAATCATTCTCCAAACTGGACGAGTCTGCTATAGAGCCCCATCCAGAACCATTGTGTGTCCCAGGTCCAAGCGGCTATGAACCCAAAGATGAGGTCGCTGATTTGGGGGAACTGTGTGTGTCTGACCCTGAACCAGAACACCAAACAGCAGAGATGTCACTGTCGCATGTACACATCTCCAAATATATTTCAAACCTGGAGGACAAACAAATAAAACATAGGAAGGTCTGGACCCCCGTCGCTGCGATCTTGAGAAACCTCCACATTGGAAGCCAGTAAGTCTGCAACACATTCATGATGTATAATGCAAAACCATGTGATGCTTGAATAGGCTAATGGAGACAGTGTTGGGTAGGTGACTTCAAGAGAGTAATTAATGACCAATTACTGATTAGATCATTAATCATTCATTTAAAGGTCTGCCTGCTCCACATAATCTATTTGACATTCTAGCCTTCGTTGCCAGAAATAAAAATATATCGTTGAGCTGGATTAGTGACAAATGAAAGAATTAATCCAACTCATTATATTTAAGAGGTTACTTAAGATACTTAAGAGGTTTCCTTTGAGTCTGTCTGTATAACTCTGCATTGTGAGTCCTTTTAAAAGGCTAATTAAAGTTGTTTGTGATCTTGTGCAGGAAAATATCGATGGACAGAAAGCTTATGTGGAAGAGAAAGATAACACACGTCCTGAACACTTTGCCCTCTACTGCAACTCAAAACGCATTGGACAAGAAAAGGGCAAAGTTGTACAAAACAACCAACATCTCCTACCACCGAGTGTTTTCAGGAGACGATGACCCGTTTGAGTTGAGCAGCCATGTCCTCCCAGTGACAGAACTCATCCACAAGATTCTGAGCAACCCAAAGAGTAAGAACTGACACAAACACACACACACACACACACACACACACACACACACACACACATGTTGGTGTTGGTGGTTCACTCAAAAACCAGATAGTTGTTGTCTAATAAGATAAAGCGGTACTAACTGACCGGAGACACGTCTAGACTGTGCTACTGCAGAATCCCTTTGGAGAAATTGATGGATTTGACTAGTAGCATCATTGACCCATAACAATCTATAACTGTCAGTATGTTTGTGTGCTTTTAGTACAGTATATTATCTATATATTATATTGTCTATATATATTAGCTATTCTAATTTGCAGGTTAAGTGCAACTAAAGTATAAATTGAAATGCAAGGTCAAAGTATAAACAGCAAATGAACAGCTTTTGCCTCCCAGCAAACGTTAATCTGAGCAAAACAAACTGACACCAAATATAAAAGCAGACACTTACGAGCGATAACGCCGTCAATAATGAGTGAATCGCTGAGGAACGTCTATAAGATACTCCGAACTGGAGCTCTGACAGCAACATGAAGCTCTTAAATGACGGAAAAACAGCTGCGGGTGCAGGATATATGGATTGCGAGTGCCAACAGTTTACTGCAGGGGTGTCCAAACTACGGCTTTTTTATAAATATTAACAGAATCTGGCCCGCTGTACAAAAATAAACGTAATTCAATAAATAACCACAGGGTGTCGCTATCACGTGCCATCAATTAGGCCGTTATGCCTGTTATGACATAAAAGAGAAATCAACTGAGTGCAGGAAATGTCTTACAAGAGAAAAGTTTTACAAGAGTTTGGATTCATCCAAATTTCCCTTGATGAACAGCCATTCAAAAAGGATGATGAGTCTGTTTGGCTCCTCCTATATATGTGAGCAAACATTTTTACTGATGAATCTAAACAAAAGTTCATTGAGAACCAGTCTAACTGACAGCCACCTCTGCTACGTATATCTACTACACGACTCACTCCTGATTTGGCATCAATTCTGAAATCTTAAGCACAACATCACTGTTCACATCAACAGAGTTTATGGTGAGTAAAATATATATTATGATTTTAAAATGTAGAAAATAATTCCATAATAATACAAACACACACAAACTGTATGTATATATATATATATATATATATATATATATATATATGCCTTTCTGTGAAATTGTAAAATTTGGCCCGGGACAACGTGTTGTTTTTTGCATCTGGCCCTCGGCCAAAAAACTTTGGACACCCCTGGTTTACTGTGATCATATTTATGTTTTGTTTTGTTGATATGTGGTTAAAAAATGTAGCTTGAAGATGGAAATATGAGCGTTTTGTGCTGCTTCTCTCTGTGGAGAGCCCAGTGCCATTACTTGCTTTTTTGTTCACATTAAAAACTGAAAACTGTCAATTGGCAAACTTTATTTTATACAGTAAAAACACTTATTATATGGCCCAACCCCTACCCTAAGCCCAACTCTCTCAGGAAACCTGCAGCAGAATTTGAACATCAAAACACTGTTGAGTACCACTTACTGAAGCATTTTGAGTTACAATGACACAATGCGTGTCCTTATAACGTACCGCAATAAGAGTACAACTAGGTCACACTCATGTCATTATACAAAAACTATCCTTTTAAACCACCAAAACTACTACACACACACACACACACACACAGAGAGTATTAATATGATGTTCTAGTGCAGTGGTCCTCAAACTTTTTTAGCCAAGTACCACCTCAGAAAAAAATTGTCTCTCCAAGTACCACCATAATGACCAGTATTGAAATACTGTAGCGTAGCAGGCGTAATTAAGCATCTACAGCCCTGCACATGTCAAAAACGTTGCGGATTAATTCTTATTATTATGAATATTTATTATTATTATTATTTATCAGCTACTTTAAACATTCTAAATAGTTTGAACAGAGAAATTAATTAGAAATTAGATCTGCTTACTGCGCATTAAAGAAGTGTGTGCTTTGTGTGTCAGAAAAGCGGGTGATTAAACTATAACTGTCAATATTGGGATATAAAAATACAACAACCGTTACAAATACAGGGAGGAAAATAGCTTCAAATGAAAAAATACATAACATTAGAAAATTGAAAATAAAATAGAAGGTTTAGCCTAAAAAAATCACTGATCACATCTGTTATCGTACGCATCAAAGGGTTAAAAGTGTGCTAATTTTTTAACTTTAATTATTCAGAGATTCCTCCACGTACCACTAGAAGTAAGCCTGCGTGCCACTACTGGTACACGTACCACAGTTTGAGAACCACTGTTCTAGTGTGTTAAATTGTTTTGTGTGTCTTTCTTTTATTCCTCAGATAACCTGTTGGTGATCTGTAAAGAGGGTTTGAGCCGCTCCTGCTTTTTCGTGGTGGCATATCTGATCCTCTATGACGGAAAAACATTGGAGGAGGCCATTGACACTGTGAAAACATGGAAACGCATCAGGATTACCAGGGACTTCCTGATGCAGCTAGTCATGTTCGATCGTCACCCCAAACAGCAGCTACGGCCGGGTTTGACGTCAGAGCGTTCAACTGTCAACATGAACTTCGCTCAAATCATTTCCCAACTGCAGCATCGTTTCCTCAGGCATTCCCAGTACTGGACTCCTGTCAGTGAGGTCTGGCCCAATGTCTTCGTAGCTGATGCGTAAGTCTACAACATGTACTGTACCACATTTAACACCGAACCATCCAGTCAAATGATGATGCAGGGTTTTACACTGGCTTCCCACAGTCATGGAGTCTTCTGGAGCTTTTAAAAGATCCATTGCAGACATTAAAAGTCAGTTTTAGATTGATTCAGTCCGTCAGGGAATATCAGGGCTTGTCATTGTAAATGTTACTTACTTCCTATCTATAAACGTGTATTTTTTCGCTGCTGTGTTTATCATGTTGTGGTGGTTAGGGTGTTTGTCGCTGCCGCTTTATTCCGCTTGTCAACCAGCAATCGAATTCAGTCCTCAGATTCAGGCTGTTCCTGGTCAAACACTGTCTGAGGCTGGTGTTTGTTGGCTCAATCGATCTCTCTTAGGCCCCGTTTACACTAGTGCGTTTTCGTTTTAAAACGCATAAGTTTTGCTACGGTTAAAAACGGAGCGAAAACGGAGCGTTTTGAAAACGCTGGAGAGGCCGTTTTCATTCTAAAACGCTGCTGCTGCGTCTCAGTGTGGACGTGGGAAAACGGATATCTTTGAAAACGGAGGCGTGGCTGCTGAGATTCGTTACGTGATTGGGGCTTTGGGTCATTGCGTATCCTTCCCTTATTCGTCAAGCGCACATGGCTATAACGTCACCGGAAGACAGCAGACCAGACTTCACTGTAAACACTGTATTTTCGATAGCCATGGATGTTTTATATTCATTTGTTACATTAAGTAAAAACTCGACCTCGTCGTCTGTCCTCAAAAAGACCTCTCTTGCTTTCTTTGCCATCGCGTTCATCGTTCAACCAGCGTTTGTTGACTAACAATAACCAAATGCCGAGCGAGACACGTGCTTCCTGTTTATACTTGAAAGCGCATGCCCAGAGTGCGCGAATGGTCACGTGATATACGTTTCTGGTGGAGGGAGATCTGTTGAGAGACCCTAGTGTGGACGCGGATCGTTTTCATGCTAAAACGCCGTTTCAAAACTAAAACACACTAGTGTAAACGGGGCCTTAGATTTTTGCAGCCTAAAATGACTTTGGGTAACGTTTCTGAAAAACTGTGCCAATATTTACGACATTTCTTGAGTTGTTTTGCTGTTTTGTGTTTCATCGAGCAGGTCGACGCACACACACAGAGCGTATCTATGCAGTTTTGCATCAGTTTGTTAAAATATATGTAAGGCAAGGCAAGGCAAGGCAAGTTTATTTATATAGCACATTTCATACATAGTGGCAATTCAAAGTGCTTTACATAAACAGGAATAAAATTGAAGTATAAGAAAATAAAAACAAATAATAAAAAAACAGATTAAAACAGATTAAAATGAGTTAAGACAAGTTATAAAAGAATGAAAAGGAAAGAAAGACACAATAGTGCGATCTGTCGGACGTAGCACAGTGCTCATTCAGTAAAGGCACAGCTAAACAGATGTGTTTTCAGTCTTGATTTGAATGTGCCTAATGTTGGAGCACATCTGATCATTTCTGGAAGCTGATTCCAGCAGCGGGGGCCGTAATAGCTGAATGCAGATTCACCCTGCTTTGACTGAACTCTTGGAGTTTCTAGTTTATATGATCCTAAAGATCTGAGTGATCTGTTAGGCTTGTATTCAGTCAGCATATCTGTAGTGTATTGAGGTCCTAGGCCATTTAGTGATTTATAGACAAGTAATAATACTTTAAAATCTATTCTGAATTTAACTGGGAGCCAGTGTAAAGACCTGAGGACAGGTGTGATGTGCTCTGATTTCCTGGTTCTGGTCAGAATCCTGGCCGCAGCGTTCTGGATGAGCTGCAACTGTCTGACTGTCTTTTTGGGAAGGCCAGTGAGGAGCCCATTACAGTAATCCACCCTGCTGCTGATAAAAGCATGAACAAGTTTCTCTAAGTCTTCACTGGAAACAAAACATCTAATTCTTGCAATGTTTTTGAGATGATAGTATGCTGATTCAGTTACTGCTTTGACATGACTGTTGAAACTGAGATGTAAGGCTGGTCTGTAAGGCTGGTTTTTTTAACTACAGCGGTTCTGAACTGTAGTTCTGCCGAATGACTAAAGAGTTATCAGTATGATGGTAAAAAACTGTACATTCTAGTCAAAACCATCCTTCTGCAATCTTATACCAAAAGCGGAAATAAGGGCAGGATTAATAGCTTTAAATGTGGGAGAGCGTTGCTATTATGTGATTATATTGTATTGCAATATGGAGCCATTAATTGTTGATGTTAAATCAAAAGTAATTGACAAATACTTGAAAATGAGATGATTTAATGCCAATAATTCTCTATGGTTACAACTGAATTAGTTACAAATAACTGTATGAAACAATAAAACATGAAATGATAAAAACATATGATAATAATTGTACCCAGCTTAAATGTAAATTAAAGTTACCTGAGAGAGAGAGGGGGGGAGGGAGAGAGATAGAGAGAGCATTGGGAGAGAGCAAAAGCAGGAGAAGCCAGAAGGGCCGGAGAAGAAAGAGAGAGAGCTGAGTGTAACACCCTCCTTTGTACCTTTCTTAACCATGTGACCAAAGCATACCTGTCAACATTGGGATGTGAAAATAAGGGATCATCCCCCCAACGCCACGAC
>CAIGQQ010038338.1:2533317-2562647 GCA_903798035.1 Danio albolineatus
GCATAAACACATTAAATGACAGTAAAAAGTAGCAATTTTACCCAATACATGTATCAGTAATATCAACTGATTTATATATGGTCAATTAAATGAACTTAAACGATTAAAAACTGCAACAAATATTTATTTAGACCCGAACTACAAAACTAAATGTAAAACAACTTTAGTATCAGTTTTGCTTACTGACGGAAATTGTAGTCCATGACGAAGTGTATTGTGGGTAGTGTAGTTCGACACCCATGCTTGAATGATGTGAGCTGGACTATCTGTGCAGTTGAAGCAGAGGAACGATTTATTGGGCTTTGTTTTATGTTCACTCAAGTTATTCCACCGGGAGCTGTTTGCACTGTGAACCTGACAACACGAACATAAGTAAAAGAAGAGCATGCAGTGATTACTTCTGTCCGTCTCATTCTTTGCACGAGCATGAATTAACGAGCCGCTGGACATCGCTGAAGCGAAGAAAGTAACACTAGTTTGATCATGTCTAAATATCATTATACCTATATTGTATAAATATCAATATAACTATATGCCTACAACATCCTGACAACCAAAAACTAAATGACGTGATATCACAGGCGATTGTCTTTTGAGTGCACCAGACGTGAAGGACTGTCCTCATAGCGAGAGAAGACAGTACTGTATTATCTTTATATCATTTATAAAATAAAGACTTGCAAGTTAAGGAAACAGCATTGGATGAACTTGCGGCGGTCCTTGGTGCAGATGAAAAGTTTAAAAGTGTATTTATATAGAGAGATAGATAGGTAACTAGATAGAATAGACAGATCATCTGTGTTGCTGCTGCCGGTGAGCTGCGCGCTGCAGACGCAGTCGGTGTGAAAGGCAAACGCCTGCATGCTGCTTCTGCTCTACCAACGCGCTGCTCATGCGCCGCTCACGCCCTGCTTGCGCTTGCGGTGTGAAACAGGCGTAACGCTTTATCAGTATGTCTTCAAGGAAATGTGGGACAAAACGATAACAAAACTTGCGTTTAGAAAATATAAAGCTGATAAAAACATGTAAGCTTGTAGTTTATAAATCTACCTAATCGGAAGTTGTTGTTTTTAAAAAGGTGGTCTGATTATGCTTTCAAAGAACGCTGGAGGAATTTGTTTGTGGACATTATCCAAACGCAGACTGACTGCTAAACTATTGACTATGTTTATTTTGAGCTGTTGACATAAAAATCATAAAAGCTTTCAATGGTCATTTACAGTTTAGCCTGTAAAACATGTGAATCATCTGTTCCTGAACTGCGTGCATTTCTGCCGTTACCTTTGAGGATGTAGTCTGTGAGGAGGCTTGGGACTTTATCGCTGTCGTCTCTCATGGCTTCTAAAACTGCAGAGGAGCACACGTTAGCATCGATATAAGCTAGTTTATACATGAGCTGTCACCGGGGTGGCACATTTGTACATAAAGGGTCCATATTGGTACCTCAAAAGTATAAATTAGTACCTAAAAATGTTCAGAGGAACACTTTTGTACTTTTTAGGTATGACTATGTACTCTTGAGGTATTAATATGGACCCTTTCGGATCAAATGTGTACCTTTTTAAAAGGTACCTCTGCCGTGACAGCTCGTGGGGGTGTTATCCCTTATTATGGTGGGCGTGTCCCTTATTTTCACATCCCAATGTTGACAGGTATTGTTGAGTCACTGTTCTGAAGTTCAATCTCAAATGGTTTATTTTATTTTCCAGATCTGAGGTGAACTATCTGCTGCTGCTTTCAGTATATGGCGATAAATGTCATGTCAAATAGCACTCAAACTCACATTATTAGGATTTTTAGCACTGTCAGTTTAAATGAAAAGAAATAGAGAAATAGAAGCTTTTTCTAAAATATTAATTTCAGTTGTTGGTTAGGATAAAAGCCTTTTAATATGAAAAATATTCCTTCTATCACGTGCCGTTGCTTAAGAACATGACTTAAATCAGCCTTTGTTGGTGTCGTCAATCTGGCAACCTGCTCTTGCATGTGTTTTAATCCAGGAATGCAATACCTAGTTCAACCACTGGGTGTCAAACATACATACTGCAACTTTAAGAGTATTTAATGTGCTATTCCAAAATGCTCATAATAACAGGTGAACGGAAACAAAACTACTGTTTGTTCAAATTTATCTGGTATTTTATAATGTCCGAAAAATACTTTGATCTCTCATAGCTCCCAAAACTGTAGAAGAGCAAATGTTAACAATGGTATATGCTAACATACAGGAAAATATGCAGACTATTTCAATTAAAAAGCATTTGGTCTCACTTTTGGTAAAGATCTGAAGGTCTTGGACTGATGGTGGACCGTCTCTCCTCTCGTAAGGAATGACTGTTGTTACATACTGAATAAAAGAAGAGCAGAGATAAGAAAGGCATCACTGAATGAATGCAGATCTTTCCACAGGCACCTTAACACACAGCCTCTTTTCTCCGATTTACTATGGCAAAGCCGTTTTAACATTAAAAACAAAACAAAAAAATCATATTAGTACAACTTTCATGATACAGTTTTTACATAATAGTATATATTAAGTCCTGCCACTTCTTCATTAGCCACTATTGCACTTCATAGGTACTAATACCCTTTCGAAATTCATTTTTTAGACAATAATCATTTATTATTAGTGCGATATTTAAAGAGCACGAGCAGTGCTGTTAAATGATTAATCATGTCTGATTGCACACGATGGCGCTGTATGTAGTGCTGTCGCCTCACAGCAAGAAGGTCGCAGGTTCGATATCTGAATACCCATATATAATTACGTCGCACATAAATATTTCATGCAAGTACTTCGATTTTGTATTAAATTAGCCAAATATTACTATTAAACAGCACTAGACAGTAATATTTACTTATTTATTAGGTACTAGTACTTATTTTAGTGGTGATTTGTAACAATTGAGTTGTTACCTGTCAATGAGACATCAACTATTCTGTCATAAGTATAAGTTTCTATATACTAGTAGCACTTATTTAATAATGACACCTGTACTTATTTATTACATTATTGTTTATCTGACTATATATTGATTAATGGTCACGTGACAAGCAGGTAAACAATATAAACATTCATTCATTAATTTTCTTTTCGGCTTAGTCCCTTTATTAATCCGGGGTCGCCACAGCGGAATGAACCGCCAACTTATCCAGCATATGTTTTACACAGCGGATGCCCTTCCAACTGCAACCCATCTCTGGGAAACATCCATACACAGTCATTCACACTCATACACTACGGACAATTTAGCTTACCCAATTCACCTGTACCACATGTCTTTGGACCACATGTCTTTTGGAGGACGGGGAGAACGTGCAAACTCCACACAGAAATGCCAACTGACCCAGCCAAGGCTCGAACCAGCGACCTTCTTGCTGTGAGGCGACAGCGCTACCCACTGCACCACCGTGCCGCCCACAATGTAACATTTATTACCTAATTAGTGTTTTATCATTTAGTATATAAATGATTATATAGGCATTTAATCTACTCATCAACACCAAAGTTTTTTCATGAGCAATAAAAAAAGAATACATTTTTATTAAAAATTATTAATATAATTAAGTGTGTAATTAAATGTGTAACAAGCAATCCAAGACAGCCTCAGGTTTGAAAGCACATCTAAACTACACCTACAGTCTGTGGATTCTGATCCACAGCCATCATGACAGAACATGTAAATGGCTGATCTGTTAAATCAGACTTTACTTAATGATTTGACACTCGCAGAGAAGAAGGAAAGGGAAAGCAAGAATAAGAGGCACCTGTTTCTCACCACCCCCATTCCCAAAAGTGTGCCGAAAACCATTCTGAATGGCAGTCGAGATTCCCTCCATGCTGAAGCGCTACAAGCACAGAAGAGGAGAAAAAGAGGAGAAAGAGACCAGGACAGAGAGAACAGCATGAATGAAATGTAAAAATCACATCGACTACAGTAAGAGAGTTACAGAGCAAGAAGAAAGAGCTTGTCAAAACCTCCTGGGCGATATTGCAAAAAAAAAAAAATAAATAATAATAATAATATATATATTAGGGCTGTCAAAATTAGCGCGTTAACGCACGGCGATTAATTTGAAATATTCAACGTGTTAAAATAAGTAACGCATTTAACGCAGTGGCAGTTTTTTTTTATTTCCTGTTGTGGCCGACGTGTGTTCAGGGTCGGCGCATCCATCCTAGGCAGCCGAGAAGGGCGGCAGAATAGTGAGCAAACCCCTGTCTGAGTGTGTGTGTGTGCGTGAGTGCGTGTGTGTTGTCACCCGATAATGTCAACAGACTGGACTGGCTAAATGTTAAGGAAGACTAAGCAAAATTGTTTCTACTTTATAATTAATGTTCTCAACTCACAAAACAACTTTACAATGAATACAATTGTTTGTATTCAATACTTTATTTATTTTTTCTTCCAATTTCTATATTTGCAATGCCTGTATTTTTAATTTTTTTGTAGTTCACTTAGAATCCAACATGGAAATAATTTTGTTTGTTATTGGCATTGGTTGTTTTAAAATTCAAATGGCTCTTACATGCCTGTGTTTTTATTTCTGTAATAAATACGACTTTTCTTGATTAATCATGATTAATCACAGACAAAAGTGTGATTAATTAGTTAATTTTTTTAATCAATTGTCAGCCCTAATATATATATGTATAAATTAAGATATCATGTTTCATATCATTCGCTATCAATAATTATGTAAGGGATAATCAACGGCTTGCTGTGTGTTAAAGGATTTTAATGTGGAGGCAAAGGACCACACGACGCGCAATCAAATTGGCACTTTTGTTCCATGTACGGAGCCGCTGAAGTTACAGTAAACACACCTTGGAGGCGCTCAAGCGTAAAACTGTCAATGCGAGCGAACATTGAAGAAGATGCCCAGAGGTGATATGAACGTGGAGCTGCTTACTGCACTGGTGAACAATAATCATTTCTTCATCGCTAGAGCTGCTACTTGAACCATCCATGCTTTGCCGATCGCCAACAACAAGTTTGTCAACCTTCTATTTTTTTCTTCTGTGTAACAAGCGGGTGTCAGAAGCTTGGCGCCACCCTGTGCGCCATCTAACGTCAAAATACATGAACTTTGATGTACTGTATTTGCGTTGGTATTATATCATCTTTGCATCCTTACCTTTAAAAAAACCTTTATATTTCTGCGTCGAGTGATTGGTGTGACCCACGGCTCATGCCTTGCGCATTGTCGTGCATTTATACTTCTGCGAGCTGTTTGTGCTGCTCTGCGATAACACTTCCGAAACGCTAGCCGGCAGTAGGTGTTTATATTCCTCTTTGTCGAATTTCTTCGCTGGAGTTTTGTTTTTTCTGAACGCTACCTTAATGTAATGTACCTTAAATTCGCTCATTCAGAGGCGGGAACCAGCAGACATGCAACAACTTTAATCATAAGGTAAACACAAAACAACAGTCTCCATCTAGAGCTCCTTCACGGGACTCCCCGCTTATAAACACTCGCTCCATCAGGCTCGCGCGGCTCTCAGCCCCGCCCACACTCGTCAGCGATACAAAGCCGACCAATCACAGAGCTTGCGCTACACATTGTTGTGACATGTAGTTACATTTTCTGAGAGGTGCGGGTCAGCGTCAACGACGGCGAGGGGTATGCGACCATGCGTAAGCTGCACCGGAGAACACGCGTGCGCTTGATGCAGAAGTATAAATCAGCCTTAAAGGGCCACGAAACCCCCCAGTCTCAGCAGGGTGTTTTCACACCTCTGGTTTGGAAAAGCTCAGGAAAGTGGCTGTGTCCAGCTCGGTTTAGGTGAGAGTGTCGGGGAGGCAAAAGAGGGAAGGTTTTGCATAAAAATGGGAGTTTCCATTTGTGCACACGCTGATTTTCACAGAGGCACAACAAACACAGAGGCAGGGGGAGAAAGACAGTGACTGTGTTTACATGGACGTCAGTCATCAAATCATTTGCCAAATTATTAATTTGTCGACTTTAACCGCACTTTCACTTTAATCCAGGAACATTTCTTGCATGCCCCCCCGTGACAAACGAGATGTGAGAAACCGCTAAGAGTGTGTTTTTAATGGAGTGTTTGAGACCGCGCGGTGTATGAGAGAAATAAAAACCCCTCTGCATTTCTTGGTAACTTATGCTCTCGATAGGTAGCGTCAGAAAGTCTATCCTGTTACAAAATGCGGCGGTGTTTATATGTTTCCACTCGGAGAGCAGCATCTACAGCAGATCTTTCAGTCTATAATACTGTAGTGATGTTAGCGTGCTGTAAACTCAGTAACAGTTCTAATCACTCTGACTGAGGTCTGTCTGTAAACACTGAGAGAGTACTACTGACGAAACGAACTAACTTTCCCATCAGAATAAACAAACAAAGAGCCCAGATCGCATACTTACCAAAGACAGGACAATCAACATGAACTGCAGCTGTGTATTTTTTTAAAAGGAGACGAGCGGCAAATTCCGATTCACCATTTCCAGATGCGGAAAGCTCTCGGGTGAAAAAAAGAAAGTTCCTTACAAACTTTTCTGCTGTGCACGCGTGAGTCTTGCTGCGCTCTCAAAGCGAGAAATGAAAACAAAACCTTCGTTGTAGCACATAAACACAACACTGACGACCTGTGTCTCTAAACATATGTTCTTCTTCCACTTGTTTTGGCAACACAGCGTGGCGTCTATCTGCCGTCTGAACACTGCACAGGTACAATCTTCGAAGCTATCATGCATATTAATGAAGTTGCGCTGCATTCACAATAGAGCGCGCTGATTGGTTTGAACCAAGTCTTTCTCATGACTCAATGTCACACACTCAGAGACGTCACGATGCACTCGCAGGTACAGACGTCCACTCTCCATGCTGCAGTACACGCATGGATCTCATCAGTGTGACGCAGCTTCAAAAAAACGTTTCAAACCGGAAGAACGAATTTGCTCGAAATAACGCAAAAACATCCAATTTTAACTCTTTAGCGAAATATACGTGTCCTAATAGTGTTTTTAGCAGCACGGGACACATGTATGACTGTCAACAGAACAAAAAATATGTTTTGGTGTTTCATGACCCTTTCATGCAGAGCCTGAATCTGACCTTATTCTCTCTTCTATCTGCCGTTATTGACACTATTGGTTTCTTTCTTTAAATGTCTTGATAACACCATCGTGGAGCTTTTCTTTTATTATTTCAGCAAATAGGACTGTAAATAATGATAATTGTTGTACTCTCCCATTCACTGCGCTCTGAGTTTACCAACTCTGACGACTTCTGAGAAACTAGAAATGTGAAAAGGGTCCATAATTGTGTTCAACACAAGGACTCCTCCTGCTACTCACAGAAGACGGCAGTCTCTCTGATCCAGACGTGCTCCTCACTTTCCTCTTCTTCTTCAGCATCTCTCGCTGCAGCTTCTGCCGGTTCTGTACGTCGATGAGCACCGAGATAAAGCTGTTTTTCACCTCCTTCTCAAACTCCAGCTCGTCCCTGGTGGCCAGATGGTGGATGAGCTCCTCTGAATATCCCCGAATGGCCGTCTCCACGTCCTCCAGCTCGTCGTTCAGCTCCAGCGCAGACATCAGCCTCACTCCTGCAGAAAGAGCTCACAGTCAAACGCTCTTCATTAGCACTGAACTCGACTACAGGAGGACGTACTCACTGTCCTCGTAGATCTGGCTGCTGTTAGATCTTTTCTGAGAGATGAAGGAGACGTCCGAGTGTGAAATGTTTTGCTCTGATTCCACCTCTGGCGACTCCTGCATGAGCTCCTCGATCTCCTCGATAACCTGCGGTACAAACAAGGCGTCAGTGCACATTTATGGCTTGTTTCCACTAGAGCTGGGCCAAAAACAAAAGTATTTATCAATCGATTGTTTTTAATTGACCAGGGTTTATTCGATATCGATTCTCAAAAGCTGAACTGATTAAATCGGAACTTGTCAACAGGTGTTTCTCCACTAGATGTCGACCCCTTTTAATAAAATATTGCTTCTTACCTATAAAGCTTTAAATAATGTAGCTCCTGTTTATCTAACCAACCTTCTGTCTCGCTACAATCCAACCCGTTCTTTAAGAGCTCAAAACTCAAGGCTTCTGGTAGTACCCAGAACAGAAGTAAAGGGGGTCGAGCATTCTCATTTATGGCTCCTAAGCTCTGGAATAGCCTTACTGATAATGTCCGAGGCTCAGACACACTCTCACAGTTCAAAACTAGATTAAAGACCTATCTTTTTAGTAAAGCATACACTCAATACATTACATAGTGGTATGATGCATGAATGTGCTCCACGCATATTGTTTATATACACTATGAACAGCAGCTACGCTAATTATTCTCTTTATTCCCTATTTCCAACTGGGGATACTCATCCCGAGGCCCCCAGAGACTATGCAGCGCCACGAATGTGATCCAAGACACGCGACGAGATGATCCCAAGGTTCCATAATCCTGGACCAGGCTGTATCCTGAGCAGCTGTTTGGTGCATGGAGGAGTAGACAGCATGAGACTGATTCCTGTGACCCTCCAAGGACAGACGAGCCTCGAGTTCTCCAGCCTCCGGCGCCTAGAATGCAGCTCTGCACAAGACGTCTGGCCATAGGAGAAATGGCCGTGCCCAACTGAGCCTGGATTCTCTCAAGGTTTTTTAATTCTTCGATTTCGCCAATTGGCGAAGTTTTTTCCTCGCTAAAATTGTGATTCTAACCCTAACGCAAAATAATCGCACAAAAATGTAAATAATCTCATAAAACATCCAATTAACCATATAATCACATTATATTTATTTCAGTTTGCAATTAATAGTCTTATGTGACTTATAGACGTCGCGTACGCAGCGCACGTGATGCATTTGAGCGTCTCTAGAAAAATGACGTCTCATCCGAACCCTCATGATCCTAACATTACATGGAAGAGGGATGTTTTGCAGCCTGTGCAGTAAGCAGACGCGGATGAAGCGCGAGTGATTTACATGTGAAGGTAATGCAAAGATGTGGTGGGAATTAGGTGTTTTGTGCGTTTGACGAGCTTCAGATTGCAAAAAAGTGGGTGCAAACATCTAAGGGCGTACTCACACTATGCTATCCGAACTGTGCCTAGACTCGTTTCCCGGATCGTTTGAGAAGTGTGAGTGCTCTGAATCTGGCTCAGGCACGGTACAGTTGGCCGGCCTGGCCCTGTTGGAAGAGGTGTGCCTGAGCGCGGTTCACTTGGGATTTGGCACGGTACGCTTGTAGTGTGAGTGCAGAGCATGCCTGAGCCTGAAACTGAAGACGAGACGAGACTTTTGGGGACTGTTTGATATGGATTTATTAATCATTCTTACTGTTTAATGAACACAAACTGTGGTAGATTATTAAAGACACAAACCCCTCACTGCACCACAGCTGCACCTTCAACAGACCTCCTAATTCCTGCAGCACGAGGACTTTATGATTGTTTATGAGCGTCAGCAGTGGCTGATCTGTTCGGGGGAATATCTGACTGTGTGTCACTGCATATCAAACCACTGAAACCATATAATGATATAAAGAAATGTCCACTGTGCTGAGTGAGAGCACTTCTTACTGAACAGCGCATCATCGATGATGGAAGTGTGCTCAGGCCCGAATGTAATGTGAGTGCAGGCTGTCGGGGGAGACGGGATGGGGGAAAAGCGTGCTTTATCCTTATTAAAGGTTTTTAATCCACTTCAAACAACTGTATATATCATAAACCTTTTGATTTAAATAATCATGATTATTTAAAACAACGGTGATGATGATGATGTTTGCCGTCATGGAGCAGTCATCGTTCATACCTGTTCAGCAGTGAGCAGCGGCTCCTCGTTGATGCAGGACACAATGATGGAGTGCATGTCCATCTGATCCCGCAGCTCCTCGTCATCAGACACGTCCAGGTTCACACTCTCCAGCCGCTGAGGCAAAGAGACGTGGTTAAACGCTACTGCTGTTTAAGAAACTGCCTAAGATTCTGACAATATCACAGTTTGGTGGTATTTAGGGATGGTTGGATCGATCCTGAAGTATCGATATTTTCGATACTGGGAATGTGTCAAAAGGATCGGTCCTTAAGTAAAAGTGTCGATCTTTTCTGGGGGTTTTCTTACTGAGTAAAATATCTCAATAATTATAGCGCCACATATTATATAAATATTTACTTAAATAGGAACACGAATGGGAACTATAATATCCTTCCGCTGTATCTCCGCTAATGGGTCAGCGTTAGCTTACGGCTCAGTAGTACAGACACCACACACACACACCCAGCGCAGGTTGTAAAACTTTGGCAGAATCCTTTAAGAAATCCGGTCATTCTCCAGCTAGCCAGAGGGAATTATTCTACAAAAAGTGGAGTCGAGTTCAATACAGACAGCCAGTTTATATTAAGTTTTTACCTGATAAATTTTCATATGAACATACAGATGCACACACTATAAATATAATATGCTGAGGGGAATCATTATATATGATTCTTTGTAATATTAATATGCCAAAGCAAACCCACTCCAAACTCTGACATTTATGTAATTTGCGTAAATTGGCATATTTCATATTTCTGTTACATTCACAGGGTTCAGAATAATAGACTGTAGACCACTCAAGCAAAGACATTTTGATTATTTGGTAGTTTAGTTTAAATAGTTTTAAATAAACTTGTTTATCACGTAAAATACAAAGTTTAGGTACACATAATAACTGGGAGAGATGTATTCTTTTTTTATTAAACAAGGTTTCTGCAGTGTATAATTTTTTTTTTGTTATATATGGTGCCATTTAGGCTATTTTAGTTCTGTTATTTTAATAAATGTAAAAAGGAATCATGTGTTTTGTGTTTAATTTAATAATAATAATAATGATGATGATAATAAAGGTGATAACAATTTTTTTAATCACTATAAAATATTAAATTAAAGTATTGGTATTGGTATCGATATCGATATCGACGATACTTGTATTGAAATACTTGGTATCGGATCGGAAACAAAAATATTGGTATCGCCCATCCCTAGTGGTATTGTGATGATCATTGCTCTAAAATATGTTCTTTGCTTTTAAAAGTCTGGGTAAAACAACTACTTCCACCCATTAAAACACACTATATTTTACTTTAGGAAACATTTATAATATTTCGGAGCAGTAAACATGTCAGGCTGAACATTTAACATGAATCATTGACTTCTGCTCTCTTTATTAGTTTCAAAAACACAAATTAGAAGATCTCTCTTTCCTTTAGATATGAGGCAACTGCACTGTTCAGGTCTTTAACGTGCTTGAATGTTGGTGCATAAGACCCCGTTTATACTGCCAGACCCAATTCTGATTGCTCATATGTGACACAGATCGGATCTGTTCTATGAGCGTGTAAACACTTACAAAACAAATGCATTTCAGATAATCAGAGACCACTTCAGCCCTCCCTCATATGTGGAAATAAATCAGATATACATGGGATATGTGACAATCATGTAAACAGGCAGATCGGATTTATTGAGGCTTTTCGCTTTGTACATCATTAAACTTGTGACAGTGTGGTACTTCTCCACGGTTTAATGACGTAGAAGGAAGAGCGTGTGTGGAGATGCCGACGCGGTAAACAACAACAGAGGAAACATGGCAACAGACAGGCAAAAAAATCAGATAAAGGCCACAAACTTGATGCGGGAATTGTTTACAATGTAACTTCACATATAAAGCGTCAACTTTCACACCTATACAGCGAAAAAGTTCAACATTCGAGGCACTATTTCGTGCAAGACCGCGAACGTTATCTATATGTAGCGGTGCCCGTGTGGTTTGTGTTATGTAGGTAAGTTTGTGTTATGTGGGTATGTGGGTGGGGGGTGATCTTAATAGATTATTGTTACAACGTGAAGCCTTTTGGATTTTGACTTTGGATACGTCGTCTCCAAAAGGTTTAAACGAGGAGTTTGACGTTCGCCCTTTTCTTTAATAATCCCCTAATTCTTTATTAATTCTTGGATAATTCTTTGTCTAAGTAGGTGTTTGGGAACAGGTTTTGGTTATGTTCTGTTGTGTATATATTTTGTATAATTTGTATATTTGCTTGTATGGTATATTTAGTTTTTCATATTGTGTTTTCCATAATTTGTGTTGTAATATTATGGTTTGTTTTTGCATTTTCATTTTGAATATCTAAGTTGTAATTTAGAAATGTGTACACATATATTATATTTGTCTTTGTTATGTGATAGGATAGCATTCGATCTGGAAGTGTACAAAAGGGAGCACCTGATTGTGATCAACACTGTCTGATGAAAAGAGTTGTGTGTCAGCCTTTTAATTTAATAAATTTAGTATTTTTGGAGCTTTGGTGTTGCCGCCTTTTAAACAGTTCCTGAGCGCTGCCTTTCAAGTGCAAAGATGCGTTCTGCGTGAATGTGTCCTAAATCCACACATGTGAACAATGTACAGTGAAATCCAGTCGCACGCAGCAATTTTATGCACTCGCACAAATGCTCCCAAATATATTTTGAGGTCGCATAGATTTAATTTCAGGTCGCAATTTCGAGCCCTGCCTAGTACTGTCTATTTGTCAAGTTGAAAACTCACCGCTCGGTCGTCCAGACTCAGTGTTGACAGGTGAAGAGATCGCACTCGAGAATGACTCCAGTCCACCGGCATGACGTGCCCATAATTATCAGTCAGAGCGCTCCAGATCCTGTAGAAGAAACAGCGAGTTTAAAACCAAAACAACAATGCTACGCCCTCCCCACCCCGAAAAACAGCATGAGAGTCTCAAATAGGGCTGCACAATATATAGGGCCCTATCATATAGCCCTAAGGCGCAAGACTTGTCTGGTGCAAATTGTTGCTATTTTCAGACCAGCGCAACCCTAACTTTCACGTTTTGTGCCACGTTGTTTAAACAGCAAATCCATTTGTGCCACTTTGTGGACTCATGGGTGTGCTGGTCTATAAAGGAGATGGGTTAAGGCGCATTGTTGGTGTGTTGCTATTTTGAGGAGCTGAAATAGACCGCGCCATTGATTATCTAAAACCTGCTCTAACCTGCGTTAGTTATGTGACTATGCAGGTTCAAACACTTAATACACACAGATGTACAGCAACACACAAATATCTTTACAGATGAACACAATTAAGGGATTAAAATGTTACAAAAATTATTATTTTCTACATAAATAAAAACACCACTGCCTCCACACCTTCATCTCCGGGGGGCGTTTTTAGTTTATTCACGATAATCTGCATGTGTATAATGTTATTATTATTATCAGCATTTTATATTATCTGCATATTTATATTTGTTTTAATAAAAACAAGTGTAGATTTGTCTACGTTTGGGTTTTTGGAGACGTCTGCATCACCATATGGGCAAAAGAACAGGACGTGTGTTTGGATACAACTCAGTTGTTTGACCACACTTCATTATTATTGTTCATTTATTCCTCTACTGGATATTAGAGCTGAATTTAGGAATAGTTTTGAAGCAAATCTTTGTGTGTAACAAACTAAATTAAATATGTGGGCTGATGGATGTGTTCAGTGGAGTGAGTTTCCACTGTTTCCTTACTCCAACAGAGTAGAGGAGTAAAGAGTAAAAGTAAAGTAAAGAGAAAGTAAAGATGCCGAATGGAGGAGGCTCATTCTTTATCCTCACGCTGCAGATGCTCTGTTTAACTGTTTAAAAGTTTTTACACTTATAAAGTCGGCGTGTAAATAGCAAATGCACCATGGTGCGACGCAACTGACTCTTAAATGGAATGGGAGACGAGACTGGATTGGTTTAATGCAGGGTAAGCTCAAAACACACCCAAAACTCATTAAGAGAATAAGCAGAACCTTGTTAGACCATGTGCCGGGGCGCAGAGTATATGTTTCTATCCTTAAAATAACAAAAGTGGATAAGGACATGACGTTTTGCCTAAATCATTAAAATAGAGCCCATAGTTGCAGCATTGATATCGCAATGTGCAATGCCAAGTTGGGATTTAAGGACTTAAGATTTCAATCGAATTTAAATCCTTTGAGCACAGGAAATTACTTAAAATAGTAGTGAGCCACACTCATAAATATCATCATTTTAACTTATTTAATTTACATACTTCAGTAAACAAAACCACAAACGCACACAGGAGATTATACAATCTTTAACAAAGATCAGCTGTATTTAAAGGTCCCGTGAAGTGCTTTGAAATGTACATTTTAATCTGAATTAAATTCTGAAAATAGGGAGAGGTATAGGGGGCGACAAGGTGGCGCAGTAGGTAGTGCTGTTGCCTCACAGCAAGAAGGTCGCTGGTTCGAGCCTCGGCTGGGTCAGATGGGATTTCTGTGAGGAGTTTGCATGTTCTCCCCGTGTTTGCGTGGGTTTCCTCCGGGTGCTCCGGTTTCCCCCACACTACAAAGACATGTGGTACAGGTGAATTGGGTGAGCTAAATTGTCCTTGGTGTATGTGTGTGAATGAGAATGTATGGAAGTTTCCCAGAGATGGGTTGCAGCTGGAAGGGCATCCGCTGTGTACAACAAATGCTGGATAAGTTGGCGGATCATTCCGCTGTGGCAACCCCAGATTAATAAAGGGACTAAGCCGAAAAGAAAATGAATGAATGAATGGGAGAAGCATAGAGTAGCTCCTCCCCTTTTGAAAAACCGCCAATAGCATTTAGTTTTTTTAATCACAGTTCTGCCAGCGAGATTCATTTAAATATTAATTGCTTAATAAAGCTTTTTGTTTTCTTTTAATTGTTGTTAGTTTGTTAGTTAAAGAGATAGTTCACCTAAATATTACAATTTAAACACTACTAACCCTCAAGTTATAATGAACTTTATTTCTCCGTGTGTGTGTGTGTGTGTGTGTACATTGATGGAAGTTTATAGTTACAGCGTTCTTCAAAATATCTGCTTTTGTGTTTAACTGAACAAATAATTGATGTAAAGTTGGTTTTATATTCACACAATGGGTAATTTAACAGTTCCTGTATTTGTTTACCTCACTAATTTGAATATTTGGTTTGTAATTGAATAAAGTATGACTTCAAAACAATATGAGCACTATTTAATTGACAGTGAACAATGTTGTACTTTGATAGTGAATATTAAACCACGCTGAATTGAACTAAACTGAACTTCAACACTGAAAACTGGACTGACACTGTTTAAATTTTTTATAATGCATGTGAAGCTGCTTTGACACAATCTACATTGTAAAAGCGCTAGAGAAATAAACATGAATTGAATAGTCACTGGCTGCTAACATGGTTTCAGTATTTAGAATTAGCAAATAATACTGTTCTGAAACTACATTATTAAGGAGAAAGTCTATATGTGTGAAAATAAAACCAACTTTACCTCAACAAAGGTGAACGATCTCTTCAGCAGCTTCACAGAATGAAACCAAACTCTCTCATCCTCTGTAACATTAGTTGCAAACATTGTTATTGAGGTAAAGTTGGTTATATATTCGCACATTCATTAATTTTAACAGCCCCTATATTGTTTACAATGCTAATTTGAATATTGGGTCTGAAATATCGCATTTAAGCATGACTTCAATACAACATGAGCACTATTTAACTGACTGATCATTGTACTTTGATAGTTATTGCCTGCTAATTTGATTTTTTCTGTTTAGAATTAGCAAATACTTTTCATAAGTTGTATTATTAAAGCTAAAGTCAAAATTTGAGAATATAAAACGAACTATACCTCAATAATAATGTTAACCTAAATAGAAATTCACATATATATTCAGAATTTACAGAAATAGACACTTTTGGCTATTATAATTTGATGTGATTTTGTGTCCAGGGCATTTCTTTTGTAAATCGTGTAGCTATATGACTAGTATTATTGGTGTAGTTGTCTCTGGAAACGCATGACACAGTAAACAACATCCACAGTCACGTGACTTCGACTGATGCTCAGGAATTCTTCACGATGACGACATTTATGGCTAATAATCAAACTCCTGCTGAACATCAACGTAAACAAAGCAGTGTACGAGACAAAAAAAACGCCGCAATTAAATGTTTACGTTGCAGCATACGGCAGACATTAATTAAAAGTAACGTTACGCGGTTGACGCGTCTGACATCATTGCCGCTACAGAAAACAACAGCACGGTACATCTTTACAGTAATGTACGCCCTTTATTCACTTACTCGTCGCGTTTTAGCGTCGTCTCCTCGTTTAAAGCCGCCAGTTTATTTCCTGCGTCCGTTTTCGAGTGCACATCTTGAAAGCACAGCTGTAGGTTCTCGTCGAAGTGTGTGGACGTGAACGCGCCCGTCTGAAGCGCGCTCTCGGCGTCTGAAAGCTCGTCCAGCAGCAGGAGCAGCGACAGCGGCGTCTCCTCCGCGCTAACATCCATATTCCGTCTCGTTCCGTCCTTAAATTCGTTGAAATCCTGCCATTCTTCATCCTCTCTCCGCGATAAAGGCTCCGCCATAACTGTCCGCCTGTGGAGACGATCTATCTGCTCTGAAAGCCTATCTTATGAATATTAATTAGAACGTGCTGGGAAACCTCCCGAGTCCAGTTGCGTAGTTAATGAATATTCATGACACTCGAGCCAACCAATGAGTGAGCTGATTATTATTAATGAGCAAAGCTTTCCCCAAACGCCAGTTTACTAGAGTTCATTCATTCATTTTCTTGTCGGCTTAGTTCCTTTATTAATCCGGGGTCGCCACAGCGGAATGAACCGCCAACTTTCATATTTTTTAACGCAGCGGATGCCCTTCCAGCTGCAACCCATCTCTGGGAAACATCCATACACACACATTCCCACTCATACACTATGGACAATTTAGCCTACCCAATTCACCTGTACCGCATGTCTTTGGACTTGTGGGGGAAACCGGAGCACCCGGAGGAAACCCACACAACCACGGGGAGAACATGCAAACTCCATACAGAAATGCCAACTGACCCAGCCGGGGATCGAACCAGCGACCTTCTTGCTGTGAAGCAAGAAGTGCTAACCACTTGGCCACCGTGGCGCCTGGTGCATCATAATATATGTGTAATATATCAGTTTTGCCAACTGAAAAAATGGGCAGAAGCACAATTGAACCAAATCTTTTTTTTATTTTTCTCATTGCACATAAACAGAAGATAAACAGACATGTCTACAGCATATTTACATATTTACATACTGCATGTTACATTGGTTTAGACCATTGGTTTAGAAGTCGCATGATAGCTCCGAAGCAGGCTTTGCAGCAGGGTTTCCAATGTTCTCCTCGCTGTAATTTGCGAAGCTTTGCGAGGTCTAGCATCAGCAACTTCAGCTGGTTCAAGTAGTCTCTGTTTATACACATGCTTCTCCTCTCCAACACAAAGTCAAATGCATCTTCCAGCGTCACATCATGGTGTATCATTATATATGCCAGACAATGCACGACGGACTCGTTTATACCCTCATTGCAGAACACCAACACCTTACCTGAGGAAATGCAGAAAGAGACACTCAAAACAAGCTCATTCAAGTACAAGTATTCACTATAAGATCTACAGTTGAAGTCAGGATTATTGGCCCTCCTGTGATTTATTTCTCTTTTAAATATTTCCTAAATGATGTTTAACCTCTCACACTCTAGTGCTATTTTGGGATTTCCGCCTGGATTTTGTCTACCTAATTTTAAAAGCTTCCCAAATCCACATGCAGAGGAGTAAATGCAAAAATGTGGTATCATTTTAAAGAAAACCCTTTAAATTTTCATAAAACACTGTTGAAAGTGATTAAAATAATTGTATATGTTGTCTCTGTTATCATAAACACTTAAAAAAAGAGGCGCTTTTTGTATTTTTTCTTTATAAACTCAAATTTAAAAGAGTACCTTTTAGGTTCTGTGTGGTCTAGGTTTCTGTAGTTAATTATTGGTGGTTCCTGCACATGTCAGTAATCATAAAAAAAAAGAAAAATGCCTCTATCATAATCTATGCAAAAGTTATTGTATTCCAACTGATGAGAGGTGCTATACCTTTTTTATGTAATTTCCGCCTACCAAACTTTGAAAGTCTTCCATATCCAAATGCAGTGGTATAAATTACAAATTACAGTGTTATTGAACAGAAAACCATTTGAATTTACAAAAGAAACTGCTGAAAGTAATAAATAATATTTGTTATGTTTTCTGTTTTATGATGAACCACTTCAACATTGGGCGCTTTTTTATTTTTTGTTCTAAAATGCTTTTTTGAAAATGTGTAGATAATCCCATAAGAGAATAAGACAACTCCAGACAGTTCTGCTTGAAACCAGCAGATGGCAGCAAACACTAGGAAAAACAATTTTGTCTCTACCATAGAGTATGCAAAGGTTATTGTAATTCAACTGAAAATTGGGAAAATATGGCATGCGGATAGACTATTGTTTTCATATTTTCACGATCTTTGGTTTGATCAAACATAATTCACTGTGTTTTGACCACATTATACATATAAAAGGAATACTTATGCACATCACCTCAAAAACAGCGGAGAAATGGCCTGTTTTGAAGCACTCAGCATAAGGTAAGAGATGATGTAGCATTTGTGGCTTTCTGTGCCATCTGGGGCTGCTTATTGATCATAAATATAATATGAAATAGAATATAAATAGAATATAATTCACATAAAGGAACGCTAGAATCGTACATGGACAGGCGAGAGCTTTTATTTGAGCTATGACTTGTACATGTGTGTCATATATGAAGCATGTAAAAATATAAAAATGACAGCTCGGGTATCCAGTATTTTGTTGTGTAATTAAATGTTAATAACTTTTGTACAGTAAAATAAAAATCTAAGTGATTCATATGTGCATAAAATATAGCTTACGGAAAATATAGCAAACGGAACCACTTATAGGGGTCTTGTGCAACCATGGACCTTTAATAATGAAGGTGAAACGGATGACGTCATATGACCCGGTACCGGGTCCGCCGAGTTTAAGAGGTTAATATCTAGCCAACTGGGAAATCTTTTAATACAGTTTTCTGTGTTTTATTTCATCACCAATGTGAACTACAAAAGTGTTTCGACATTAACTCCTTAATGCAACTTCAAGCCTTCTGTCCCTCTGGAGATTTACTGCTGACCACCAAACGTTTCTCAAATAACGTACAAGACAAATGCAATTTTATATTGATTTATCATTCAGCCCTATTTACTTCCCTTTACGTTCACACGCTCTCAACTGGCCAAAACAACAAGTGTAGATATTGAGTCACAGTTTCCTTCAACATTAAAACAGAAGTACGCACCAATAGGAAGGTTGGCGATGTGTGGGGTCAACACTCCATCCGGATAGACCTTTATCATGAGATGTACGTCTGAGCCCACTTCAGCACCGGACTGCGAGGGAGGTATCAGCATCTGATCCACTGCTGTGTAGGGTTTTACAACATCTGTACCTGCTCAGCAAACACACACAAATACAATTACACTAAATTAAGCTAAATCGCCAGCTAGGGCTGCACAATATATGGTTTCAGCATCGATATCGCAATGTGAGCATTCGCAATAGTCACGTTACAAGATATGCAATGATGATTCTGGATTATAATTCATCATTTGCATGCATCTTTTGAGGCCTGTGACTGTATGAGGATTTGAAAAGCATTCAGGCATGAGAAATTGTACTGGCTGTAACCTTAATAAAGACTGATTTTATTCAATTATTTATGCAACTAAGGCTATGCAGTATTATTTTACATTTGATTATTTAATTACTGTAGCTGAACACTGTTCAACTCCTCGGAAAACAATAAGTAATGGTTTATTTCATGTTTATTTGTTCATTTATTGTATTTTTCTTTGCTTGTAATTAATGTTTATTAGGTTTTATGCAGATGTAGCTACAGAATCGTCCCAATCAATCAACTATAATGATAAATCCTATGCAAATTGATTTATTTAAGTCATCTGGTGAAACTGTATTCACATTAGTGTTGTCACAATACTGGAATTCGGTATCAATCAAGTTAAATTTTAAAAATGTCTAGTTCCCGCTAACATTCGGGCGCAGTTGAGAATCTATACATGTATACCCTTTCATGCATGAATTATGAAAAACATTTTCTGTTTTTTTGAAAAACATTCTCTCTATTATTTTTGTATTATTATTTTTCATAAATTTAATATGACATTAAAATTGAAATCCATTTTTATTTTTACAAATTATTTTTTTTAATGATTTAACTGTCTACATACGTGGACACCATGCAATGAAGGTGTAAAATGGGACACAAGGACATAGCTGACAATATGGAATATTGTGGGGTTTTTTAATGGCCTGTTATCCTATTCATATCAGCTAACTTATTAAAAACAATAATAGTACAATATAATAACAATAAAACACATGTTGTAGGAACAATAATAACAGTAGTTATTATATTAACAGTAGTTAAGTATATGTATATATATATGCAGAAATGTTTGCAGTATTGGTAAATCATGGAAAACATTCAATGCTGATTGTAACAACTTATTTGATCATTATCTTACTTAATGTAAATCAACTCAGTTCTAGTATTCTTAGTTGAAACTGGTTTCTTTACTAAATGCCATTTAATGCTGTAATATATAATAACAAAATATAATTTATGTTGAGGCACCACAGTGGCGTAGTGAGTAGCACGTTCGCCTCACAGCAAGAAGGACGCTGGTTCAAGCCCCGACTGGGTCAGTTGGCATTTCTGTGTGGAGTTTGCATGTTCTCCCCGTGGTTGCGTGGGTTTCCTCTGGGTGCTCCGGTTTCCCCCACAAGTCCAAAGGCATGTGGTATAGGGGAATTGGGTAGGCTAAATTGTCCGTAGTGTATGAGTGTATAGATGTTTCCCAGAGATGGGTTGCAGCTGGAAGGGCATCCGCTGCGTAAAACAAATGCTGGATAAGTTGGTGGATCATTCCGCTGTGGCGACCCCAGATTAATAAAGGGACTAAGCCGACAAGAAAATTAATGAATGAATGATTTTTGTTGATTTATTTGTTAAACGTCTGTTTTCTTACAATATAATACAATTTATGACATCTTTGAAAAACTACAGGGTGGGCCATTTATATGGATAATAAATTACATGGACAATTGCCTTCAGATGACCCCAAAAATAAAAGTCTAAAGGGGTCAGATCGGGAGACCTTTAGGGCCATTTAACTGGCCCACGACGACCAATCCACTTTTCAGGAAACTGTATTCAGGAAACCATTCCCATTTTATTAAGGTGTATCCAAAAAAAGGACTTTTATGCAATCTGACTCCTCTGTTGCATGACGTCTACAAACGTTTTTGGCGAATAAAAACTACATTTTACTCTAAATTGTATTTTATAAATTACCCTAAATTTTTATGATAAATTCATCATACTTTACAGTACGTACTGATGTTTTTTTTTCCTCAATTGACACCTTGAATAAAAGTTTTTCACAGATATGCCTGAGGCGTTTAGCATATGACCATCACTGTCAGCAATCTTGGATTAATGATGTTATCAAGCAACTGGAATGCAAGAGAGTAGCCACTGTGACAATACTGCTGACAGTCTACTGACACTGCCCTCAAGTGCTTTGGAGAAAATCCCCATGATTAATGAAGTTTAAATTGAGTTAAATTAACGGTCCACAAATGTAGACACCATGCAGCGCTGATTTGCTATTGTGTTCACGTGCTCAACAGAAATGACTGATGGTTATCAGTTCACCAAACTCACCGCTGTTTACTGAGTGTAAGGGGACACTGGAGCGTTTTAAAGCCACGAAGACCAGCTGGTTTGTTTATAAGCTGACATACGAACGATCTGCTGATGAATCGACTGATCTTCAGCCCTTATAAACACTCCAGTGTCCCAGTATCTGTCGTTATACTCAGTAAATAGCGGAGAGTTCAGTGAACTGATGACCTTCACGGCCAATCACAGTCAATTCTGTTCATGTAAACACAACGGCAAATCAGCGCTGTTTCAGAACGCACTCAACAGCGCTCAAATGTTAGGAAATGGACGTTTTTTTTTTTTATTTTCAGTACCGATTGGTAGGGCCAGACGGAATCTGCGGACATTTTTTACAATTTCTGCGGAGTATTTTGTTAAAAATCTGCGGATTTATGCAGAATTATTTTGGGAGTATCATAACTAAAAACTTAATATATGAAATAAAAAGTAATACCTTTTTAACTTTTATTTAATGTTTACAATGCGAATCTAATTAGATCCACTTTATTTTGTAAACAAAGCAAGCCTCTCATATAATATCTCTACTAAAAGACAGAAAATAGTACTTTACAAACTGTACTGTAAATAAATCATATGAATATCTTCATATTAGTCAATATTATTACTGAAATTAATTTAAAAAACTGAATAAATATAAATTTCCACACATTTACACAAGTAAATAAACAGAATCAATGACGGGCTAAAAATCAGCGGAATTCTGCGCGCGCAGATTCCGAGTGGCCCTACCGATTTGGTACCAAATTCCAGTATCGTGACAACACTACAATATATCGTCGAAAAACAAAACATGGCAGTGTTCGATTTTTCCAATATTGTGCAGTCCTACTGTCAACTGTCTTTCAATGCAGTGTGTGAAATAAAGTCACGTTTTACCCTGGACAGGCATTTTGAGGTAGACGTGTCTTCCCACAGGAACTTGCATACGTGACCCCCGAGGAAGCTGCAGACGCAAGACCTGCGTGTTGTGTGTGATGTCTGTTTTCGAAAGCAACACACACTCCCTGTAGAAGAGCCCTGTGATGAAACAAATGCTATTAAACCAAAGTATCAAATGTGCATTATGTACGTTTTTGACTCTTTTAAACAGGGTATATGCAGGAATCCTAAAGGAAATTTCAATACCTTTTTAAGACTTTTTAAAGACCTTCTCAGATTATTTTAAGACCTCATCGCCACTTAAAGTACTAATCAGTATCAAAGTTTTAACTTAATAAACAGTTTATAACAAACAGTTGTAGTTAAATAAATCAACTGAGCACAACCGTGCAACAGAACTCAGATTAGCTCGGAAGAAAGAATAAATGACGTGGTTGTTTTCAGCGACTTCAGCCACTGTTTAAACTCATCTTTCTCCAACCAGGAGTACGCAAACTTGCATTATCCCATTTTGCTGTCTGTTTTGCTCTATGGTTTCACTACATGTGGAGAGCGTCACCTTCCCGTGTTTGTTGCAAATTACGCGACATCACCTGAACGGACGCGCCTCGGTGCGAACCAATAGTGTGGATCGAGCACGTCGTTGTAAATATTAGGAGGAAATTAAATATATTTATGCTTTTTAGGAGTCAAATACTTTGGACAAGGCTTTAAAAAATTTTGGACCTCGTAAAACGCGATTAAGACTTTTTAAAACCTTTTAAGGGCCTTAATTTACACGTTATTGTTTTATCAACTTTTAATACTTTTTAAGACCCCGCAGACACCCTGCTAAAGCATAAAAATAGGATAAGATGTTTGCAGATAGTTAAGAAATGCTGAGAAATTTCCGAAATGCTGAGTGAACATTCTTGTTTATCTGAAAAACAATCATGAAATCAGATATTTTGCTTTGAAAATGTGTGTTACGTGCTGGAACGGCTGTTTGTTTTGGTCAATTAACCTGTCCAATGTCAGTTTAGCCATTTATTTTTCAGTAACCCGGGTTGCCTTGTTGGAAACCAGTGTATTTCATTCATTCACTCATTCGGAAAGCATGCGCCTGTGGCCGAAATGTGACCTCTGGTGGACAGAAGCAGAATCCGAAATGAGATGCAGATTCAGAGTTCCACGAGGTGGTTATTAATTAGTAAATAATATAAATATTACGAGTGTGAGCACTAGGTGAGCAGGTTACATTGTATCTCCATGTCATAACAATAAGCTATGTGACAAGATTTGCAATGATAAGCAATGTGGCTATCTGCACCAGACAAAACACGACAGAAATTTAAATACAGTCATTCAGAAGCACAGAATAGTGCACTCACTGCACTCCAGCGAAGCGGTAAGGTTTAAAATCGAATTAATACATATTAAACCTCTTTAACATTATTACATGTAGACGCTGAATCACTGATATGTGTTGGCTTGCACTGAGTCACAGCTCTGAAGTTCAGTTTCAAATGGCTTATTTTATTTCCAAGATCTGATGTGGAAAATATTCCTTCTATCGCGTGCCTTTGCTTTTGTTTTGATTCAGGAATGCAATACCTAGTTCACCCACTGGGTGTCAAACTTACATACTGCACCTTTAACTATAATTAAGATAAACTAAACTAACTTAACTAAACTATTGAAATTAGTTTTTTTATTCTGCTGTTTGTTTGACACTGTTGCTAGAAGAGACTAAATACTCTAACATCAATTTCCAGTTAAAACAAGAAAGAAAAATATGAAATAAATGCAGTGAAAAAGAAATTATATACAGTGCTCAACGTATACGAGTTCCCCTCTTCACAAATCTCTTATTTAGATTAATATTTTCTATATACACTATTATATTTGTGCATATACATTAGATTAGTCAGCACTAAAGCCAAATCTGAAGCTAATCTAGCAAAATAACTTGCGATAACGGTCCAAAATTAGCACACCCAAATTCACATGTTAGGGAACAGTATTATATTCGTTTAATAAATCTGTTTTGTTCAAATACACCAAATTATATCACCTACATTCACTGAGAAATGGATAAAAACATTCATTTTCAAAATGTTTCAGTTTGACAACTCATTTATGTTGAGCGCTGTATGTCTGAAAAATCAAGCTGAAAGGTCTGCAACTCACCCCGATCTTTACACTGAATGAATGTGTCATGGTGTTCTAGCGACTGGCCCAACTGCGTCCACTTTTCTTTGACGGATTTGCGCAGACACAACTGAACTTTTCCAACAGAGTGGGCTGTCTGCACTATTAGTAGAGGAAAACAGAGAAGCACTTGTATGATTGATATGCCTGGTGGTGTAATTGAAGTCAGTATGATTCGCCCTCCTGTGATTTTGTCAAAGATTTCCCAAATGATGTTGAACAGATTCGGGAATATTTCACAGTATTTCCTATAATATTTTTTCTTCTGTAGAAAGTCTTACTTGTTTTATTTCAGCTAGAATATTTTAAGGTCAATATTAAAATATATTTTTTTTATAATTTGCTTAATCTGAACACAAAACCACCGAAGAATGCTGGTTGCTGGTACATAATGACTTCCTTGGCATTGTTTTTCCTACTATAGAAGTCGGTGGCTGCAAGCAACCAGCATTCTTCCACATATCTTCTTTTTGTGTCCAACAGAAGAGAACAACATATTTTAAAACCCACATGAGGGAGAATAAATTATGATATAATTTTTGGGTGAACTATCCCTTAAATACGGCCTCTGTTGCTGACACAAAAATATGAGGAATATCACACTCATAGCAGTGTGATATGGCTGTATATCGGCACTGGTGGGAGGCGATATACAGCCATATCGCACTGCTACTGATGTGATACTGCATTTATATTGCGTTTATAGAACAGTTCGACGGCATAATCATGTATATAAAAAAAGAAAATCCAACACAAGAGTCTAAAAAACCCTTTTGTAAGAGGAACTACTTTCTTACACCATTCACATCTGCAGCTGACGTCAGAACAGCAGAAACCGTTGTTAATTCACCAGCATCACTTTAGAGCTAGTGTTTGAATGATTCTCTAGCGTAATGTCTAAAGTGATGACAAAACGGGTGATATTGCTCACATTTTAAGATTATAAGGCTGAAAAACATGAAATGCCATCAGTCTAAAGAGATTTCCCAGCATTTCTCTGTTGCAATCAGGATTGCACAATAGATAAGCCCAAAGAAGCCAGAGCAAAGCAAACACTACCAGATTACTGTGGTATAAATACAGCACTACAACATACAAAAGAGAGAGAGATCAACTTAGAATGTCACTTCCTGTTTTATAATGATTTGTTCAGCTGTAGTTCGAAATTTATGCTGAGAAAACGCAGAATTTTTCCCCTCTATGGACTTATTATGTACCCCCACAGTGCTTTTTAAACTCAAGAAGTTCGATTTACTTTGGCAAACTACTCACCATCAACATGATCTTGAACTTTACTGGACAGGCCTGAAACAGAAACAGTTCAATAAATTAATCCTAGAGCTGCCTGAATAAACCTGAGATATGTAAAAAGGCAAAGGTAACCTAAATGTACATAAATCTAAAGTAAATCTAAAATACATTACCTCTAACCTTGTTTTAAACACCGATGAACATGATATATGTGCATATTTTAAGCAACCCTGTATATCTGATTAAATACAAGCACTGATAAACTCATGTGGAAGCACAAAAACATATAAAAGACCATCTGTTTTAGGCAAGTGACTCTACATTATATAATTCATATGCTAATTACATATAAAATAACACAAATATAAAAAGGACCCGATTATGAGCCTTTGGAACCCTTTTATTTAGAGAGGGGTGATACATTATTATATATTAGGCCTAATCATTCTGACCTCAAATGTATGTATATGTATATATATCATACCTGTGAACCCTCCAGTTTTTCCCGGCATTCTCCCGTATTTTTACAGTTCTATCCCGCTATCATTTTCCCGTTTTTTTCCCGTATTTTCAGTCTTTCTCTGAGAGGTGGCAATAAACATTAAGGATCCTCCCTATACACAACCCATACCGCCGAACCACCAGGGGCCGCCCCTTGCTCTTAAATGTGAGTCCGTTCTGTGCTTTTGGTTTATTTAGGCATGAAACACTTTGAAATAAATATAAAAATGTCGGGATTCCCTTTCCTTTTTAATACAGGTGCCGTCGCTCCTTCCATGCAATCCTCAAAACAGTCATAAAGCGGCGCTTTAGTCATTAGTCATGTCGATTTTGATGGTGATTTTTTTTTTCCAAACACAACTAATTTTGTCCTAAATGAGCATAAAGCATTAGGAAAGCAATCGAATGCTTTCATTATAACGTTAGATGAGCGCATTTTTAAAGTGGCACCTCTGTTATTTAATGTAATCAAACAATAAATCTAAATAAATGAGATTCATTCGCTGCTCTTTATTCAGAATGTGTGAGTTATACAGTGAGAAAAAGATTAATAAGATTTGATAACTTGATTCTATTGCTTTATAACAGCTCATTTTAATAAGCTAAACTGTTTGCTAATGTATACTATACATTTTTATTTTGTAAATAATAATAAGAAGAAATATTACTGACCGTTTAACTGTCTATTTACAATGAAACAGCTCCAGAAGACCATATTTAATATGGGGATTATTTTTATTCTTTTTTTTTTTTAATTTTTTGGGGGGGTGTTGTAGTGTCGTTTATCCCTTATTATGTTGGGCGTATCCAAGAGAAACAAACGTATATATATATATATATATATATATATATATATATATATATATATATATATATATATATATATATGTTTGTATCTATACAGTGCTGAAATCATGACATACAGAGCAATCCAAAACAATGTATGGCTGGAAAAATGCAGAAAGACTTACGCCAACAGAGAAGGTACGACATCCTGCCCAACAGCATCTCCACTCGGAGATTATCATCCTGTAGATCCACAACTGCACAGCCGGCGGTGGGAATCTGCTCAGGAGATAACAAAGACACTTGTTTGACCTTAATGTTTTGTTTTTATTACTATTTTTGTAACTTTCTACTAGGGCTGTGCAATATATCGCAAAACTATCATCATCGCGATAACAGTATATACAATATGTGTATCGCAGACGGGTGTGATAAATTACATTTATCTCATCGATTGTTTATCTAAATTTGACCAACCAGATGAGGCCTTGCTTTATTTGGCCCCGCCTTTCCAGTAGGTGCTGTTCTGCTATTGGCTGGAGCAGCCCAAAGGTCAACCCAGAGCTTGAAATGAAGACTAATGGGTGGATTCGAGACGACAGAGGAAAATTACAACAGCCAATCAGAATATCTGCTTAGGTTTTCACTCATTCGGAGTGTTTTAAAGAATTGTGAATAATTGCGGATGCCGTTCCAGCTGCAACCTATCACTGCGAAACATCCATTCACACTCATTCACACACATACACTACGGACAATTTAGCTTACCCAATTTATCTATACCACATGTCTTTGGACTTGTGGGGGAAACCGGAACACCCGGAGGAAACTCACACCAACATGGGTAGAATATGAAAACTCCACACAGAAATGCCAACTGACCCAGCCGAGGCTCGAACCAGCGACCTCATTGCTGTGAGATGATCATGCTACCCACTACGCCACCGTGACCATGTCATTACATAAATAAATGATTTAAAACACAGCTAACAAAAAGGACATTTTTCTTGGGGAAATACTATGTTTCAAGTAATATCCTTATCGATACTTTCTACTTTATGAAAATGAGCTACACTGACCTTTCGCTTAGTGTAAACAACAATATTGACCGTGCCATCTGTCTGGAACCAATCATACCTAAAAAGGAAGAAACAAATAACATACCAAGAATCAGCCAATGTCAGAAGTACATCTTATTATTGTTTGCTTGATTTGAATATTTTATATAAATTATTTAAAATATTATTTTATTTAAATTGTCATATTATTTATAAATTATACGTCCGTAAAAAATTTACGTTCAATATAATGTGACTTTTTTGATTTACCATTGAAGTTATAGACTGATCATTTCTTTGTTAGTGGGCAAATTTACAAAATCACCTAGGGTTCAAAACATTTTTTTTAATGTAGTAAACACAGTGAGTGTATTTATGCAAACTATAATCTGCTGTTTTTACTCCACAGATCCTCATACTTCAAATTCTCTATCAAATCTTCTGACCAATTAAAATTGCTCTCTAGTGTCTGACATACTCCGCCCCCTTCTTCTCATTCGCTTTTTATTTGAGGCTCGTGATCTCAACCACTGTCACTGGTTAAAACGAAATGCCATTGGCTGTGTTTTTACTACTTTATGCCCATGTTTCAGTTGAGATTGTCAAATTTGTCATCGAACATTGAATTATAAATGCACATTTCAAAGCACTTCACGGGACCTTTAATATAGGATAAATAGACACTAAATCAAACAGAGCATGAAAAAATGGAACAGGTTGATTTAATAGTTATTTTTTACGCACAGATGAAATTGAGCCATACCGAGGACGATGGTCTTTGGCAGGAAGAGGAGCAGATAAAGGCTCCGGTCTTAAAGATGGAGGCGCAGATAAACCTATTATGAAGAAAACAATGCATATACTGAGTAAATATAATGAGTAAAGACATAACAAAACAGCTTACTCAGCATTTATATATATATATATATATATATATTAGGGCTGTCCAAAAATTAATCGTGATTAATCACATCCAAAATAAAAGTTT
>CAIGQQ010038338.1:2590032-2604972 GCA_903798035.1 Danio albolineatus
AATCATATTATTATTATAAATGTGTACGGGCGACCCGTAAATATGAAGTCATATTATTATTATAAATGTGTACGGGCGACCCGTAAATATGAAGTCATATTATTATTGCAAACGTTTACGGGCGACCCATAAATATGTAATCATATTATTATTATAAATGTTTACGAGCGTCCCATAAATATGAAACGACTTGTTTTAAATGCAGTTCACAATTTGTATTTAGTTTTGTATGATCTCTGAGGTAAAGTGTTTACAGAGTGTAATGTGCTGAACACATGTAATGGAACAAAAAAAATAAAGCTAATACAATATTCACCTGTTTGTTTTTTATGTGGTTAATGATTTTAAAAGAAAGCTAAAAATTTAATCTGAAAATAGAACCTATTACGTCACAGCTTATTCTTCCACGCAGAGAAGATCAATATTTTGAATGAACTGATTCAGGATTGTGTATAAATGACAGGGTAGTGCAGAATCTGTAGTACTTACTTAAAAAACAGGGTAAAATATAAAGCAACACAGCCAAATTGTATTGTAATGTAGATCTAGCTCCCTCTTGAGGACACAATAGGCATTACAATTTTGCCAGGTTTGCTGTACAGCTATATATAATATGAACAGTACGACATCTAAGGCACAAACCAGCACGGATGAGACTGTTTAGGGTGAATTTGAAGCATGTGGGGGGCTGTGTGACCGCTGAATAACCTGCAAACATTGTTTTAATATCTCAAAAAACCAAAACAGCACAAATATTTTTGCAGCACAAATTAAACACAATCGCACAAGAATATTTGGGGTGAATTTGGATTTTTTTAAAATAAAAATAAATATTTTATTTGACCTTTGTGGAGCTTTGTGGAAAAGATTTAGCTTAGTTAAATACAGTTTGTTTATTTTTTTAACGTTTATTGTAAAACAGATTTAAATTTAAATTAATAATCATTAAATTATTTACGATGGTACCAATAAATAAACTAGCAAAAAACAACAACAACAAAAAACAAAGACATATGAATAGGTTAGAATCCCGCCCATCACTGTCTGATTGAGTGGTGTAGCTTGTAAAGTGCATGGCGACATGTTTTGACGCGATCAGTCATAAACCCGGTTCGAATCCAGCCTCTAATGAACACTTCTTTTTTCCCCCACTACATATCAGATTCTGCCTACTCTTCATCACGAGGAAGACAAGTAGGAATCATTAATAAGTGCGTGTATTATTGAAGACTCACATTCATAGAACTGGATTGGAGAGGTGTTAAAGCCAAATCATATGCATTATAAGTTTTTAGAAGTTATACATTAAAAATACCCTTAAATATATATATATATATTTTAGCACTGCTTCAGTGAACTTAAACAAGTACAGTAAAATACATTGATTTTCACTAGTTTTATTAGGATTTTTTTCTTTCAAAGTGTGCTTTAAATGCTTTAAAAGTAAGTTAAATCTTTGTAGACTACAAATATATGTACTGAATATCATTTATTTTAAAAATGTGGGCAATACATTATAGAAATATTTTATTTTAAAAAATATTTCTTATTTTTTAGTTCAACTATAGGGGTGCGGCCAGGTAGGGGGCCGTACAAGACATTGTGCCCAGGGGCATCTGAATTCTAAACCCGGGCCTGTTCGGGAGGAATCAAGCATTAATATGGGGGTCAACCCCCTCTAAACCCCATGCGCTCTCTGATTGTAAAACAGTGATCTAGCCTCCTCTTGAGGACATAATGTGCATTTCACTTTTGGCAAGTTTGCAGGAAAGCAACATGTAGGACAAAACCAGTTTCACTCTATTTCTGTCAAAATAATGATACTTTCTATAATCAATGCAGGATATATGTTAGGTAAATGTCCACCATACTGTAGTCAGACTGCATAGTAAAGCCATCATTAAACACATACATATTTAATATATATAAATAACAAATACTCTAATCTAAAAAATAAAGCCTTTTTTCTGTTCTGTTTTATAGTTTATTATACAATTTATTTGCAAAAAAAATCTATAAATCATAAATATAAATAATTATAAATATAAATCTGTAAGTATGCAGGTCCGATTTCAAATCTTGTGTGTTTGGAAATATGCTATATTTTATGTTTATGAGAACATGTTTATGAGTATTTATGGAATTAATGTTTTTTAAACGACATTATTTACTTCTATTTTTATTAATAGTATATCACCGGCCACTTTATTAGGTACATCTATCCAGCTGTTCGTTAACGCAAATTTCTAATCAGCCAATCACATGGCAGCAACTCAATGCGTTTAGGCAAGTAGACATGGTCATTACTATCTGCTGCAGTTCAAAGCGAGCATCAGAATGGGGAAGAAAGGTGATTTAAGTGACTGTGAACACGGCATGGTTGTTGGTGCCATACGGGCTGGTCTGAGTATTTCAGAAACTGCTGATCTACTGGAATGTTCACACACAACCATCTCTGGGGTTTACAGAGAATGCTCAGAAAAAGAGAAAATATCCAGCGAGCGGGAGTTCTGTGGGCACAAATGCCTTGTTGATGCCAGAGGTCAGAGGAGAATGGCCAGACTGGTTCCAGCTGATAAAAAGGCAACAGTAACTCAAAGAACCACTTGCTACTATCATGCCATCATGTCAATATAGACCAATATCTCTGAGAAATTTTCCATTTTCCAGTTAAATCTATGCCAGGAATGATTAAGGCAGTTCTGAAAGCAAAATGGGGTCCAACCCGGTACCAGTAAGGTGTACCTAATAAAGTGGCCGGTGAGTGCATACAGTAGTAAAAACTCTTATATTTATCAGCTCACATGTAAAGTTTCACCAGTTAAGTCGTTTACCTGTGTTCAAAGGGATGAGTTTCACAGGATCAGAGGTTAAGTTCTCTAAGTCATTCGCTGCCGTCACCGAAATCTCCAGTTCAGAAAAATAACCGTATGCTTCCCGCGGAACCACGTAGAAGTGCTGCCCGGGTGGGATCGCATAAACCTTTAGTGTCCTGGCTCTGGAAAAATCAAATGAATCAAATATACAGAAGTTATAACAGCAGTCAGGTTTAATTTACTCTAAACCAGTGGTTCTCAAACTGTGGTACGTGTATCACTAGTGGTACGCAGGCTTCTTTCTAGTGGTACGCGGAGGAATCGCTGAATAATTAAAGTAAAAAAAATGAACACACTTTTAACCCTTTGACACACACGTTAACACTGATGTGATCAGTAAATAGATTTTAAAAGCTAAACCTTTTACTTTATGTTCAATTTTCTACTGTTTAATATGCATTCTATCATTTGAAGGTAATTTCCCTTCCATATTTGTACCATTGTTGGGGGCGTATGTCGCATTTATATCTCAATGTTGACAGATATGGTTTAATCACTTGCTTTTCTGACACACAATGCCTACTCTAACGCGCAGTAAGCAGATCTAATTTCTAATTTAAGTATTAAAATCCAATTCTTTATATTTAAATTATTTATTAGGTATTTAAAATACAAGTTAATGTTTACATTTTAAAGACATACAAATAAGTAGGGCCAGACGGAATCTGCGGACATTTTGTGCTATTTCTGCGGAGTATTTTGTTAAAAATCTGCGGATTTATGCGGAATTATTTTGGGAGTATCATAACTAGAAACTTAATATATGAAATAAAAAGTAACACCTTTTTAACTTTTATTTAATGTTTACAATGCGAATCCAATTAGATCCACTTTATTTGGTAAACAAAGCAAGTCTCTCAAATAAAATCGCTACTAAAAGACAGATAATACTACTTTACAAACTGTATTGTAAATAAATCATATGAATATCTTCATATTAGTCAGTATTACAACTGAAATTAATTTGAAAACTGAATAAATATAATTTTACACACATTTTACACCAGTAAATAATCAGAATCAACGATGGGCTAAAAATCTGCAGAATTCTGCGCGCGCAGATTCTGTGTGGCCGTACAAATAAGTCATATATGCATACAACATATTTATGAATATGATGACATATAGCCTATATTAAGGAACTTGATGAATAGGCTAGTTTATGATAATACATTTTTGTTTTCTTTTTACTTAAGTACAGTGCGATTTTAATTAACTTTAAAAGCACATTTTAATTTAAATGTTGCATTTTATTTTATATTTTACCTTTATGCACAGTATAGTGTTCATGTTTAAACTATTTAAAACATTTAATGTGGCTGACAATAATAAATATTAATAATAAGTACTAATCTGCCTTGTTTTTGAACTGTGCAGAGCTGTAGCTGCTTAATTAGACCTACTACGCTACTGTATTTCAATACAATTATGGTGGTACTTGGAGCAGGGGCGCCGCTAAGGGGGAGAAAGTTAGGACGATTCTAAGGGCCCATGCACTCTAGGGGCCCACAGAGATCTGCTTTATAATTAATAACAGTACTATAATCTAATATAAATTATATATGTATCTCTAAATTACAAGTAAAACAATTTATTAGAAATTAAAAATAAAAATACAGCTTATATCTGCCCCTCGTGTCTGTCACTGTCAAATTGCACCCCCCCTCCTTTCCCTGTATGGTTCAGTCCGTCAGTAGCGGGAAGAGAGTTGATGCTTTGAGTGGGATCGTGAGGTAAACTGTCAAAGCAGCGATGTCCTCGAGGTTAACATCAGCTGTGTCCCAAATCACATAATTATGCACTATTCTACGCCATTTTGTAGTATAAATAGTGTCAGTAGTGCGTTCACACTGAAAACTATAAAAATAATAAGTGCACTTTAATGACCCGGATGATGCACTCAGCATCATTTATGGGTCTCGGCTTATTTATGGGTCTCATTGTAATATAATGTTGTTTCTTCTTGATTTTTTGTCACTATTCCAGTGTATTGCACATTGTATGAGACACTATTGCAGTACAGTTATTTAAATAGTTACACACTGGTGTTTTGTCTGTTTAGAAATGCACAATTTTCTGTGAGTATTTTATTTCTTTTTTTGTACTACATTTACATTTGAACAATAAATCATCTGCTAGCTACAGTCATGGCCGTTCTCTTACTAAATACTGATAAGTAATGGACAAAATCAATAATAAAATGCATACGTCAGTATAACTACATTGCAGACAAAGAGTTTGGATAGCTAGCTTGGTAATAAGGGGCCCATCCACATATTTTTTCATGGAGACCCAAAATTACTAGCGGCGCCCCTGACTTGGAGAGACAATTTTTTTCTGAGGTGGTACTTGGTGAAAAAAGTTTGAGAACCACTGCTCTAAACGACAACAAGTGTCAAGCCTTTTCAACCCTCAGACCATGAGAAAATGATTTTGTGCTCGCTGATGCTGATACATTATTTTCATGACTATTAAAATAGCAATAACTTCTTGTTATTAACAATAACGTAAGAATAATTTCAGTCAGAGCTTGCATTGCACATTTATGCATGCCTAAAAACACTTTTCAATCAATTAATTCTTAATCATCAGAATTATTTCTCATGCTACTATTTCTACTTCTACCTAAAAACGTTCCCTTAATGTTCCCGTTAAAGGGGTAGTTCACCTAAAAAAATACAATTTATTCTCTATTTACTCATCCTCAAGTGGTTCCAAAGCTTTATTCATTCATTCATTTTCTTGTTGGCTTAGTCCCTTTATTAACCTGGGGTCGCCACAGCGGAATGAACCGCCAACTTATCCAGCATTTGTTTTATGCAGCGGATGCCCTTCCAGCTGCAACCCATCTCTGGGAAACATCCGTACACACTCATTCACACACATACACTACGAACAATTTAGCCAACCCAATTCACCTATATCACAACCACGGGGAGAACATGCAAACTCCACACAGAAATGCCAACTCTCCCACCCGAGGCTCGAACCAGCGACCTTCTTGCTGTGAGGCGAACGTGCTAGTCACTACGCCACCGTGGCGCCCTCCAAAGCTTTATATTTTCTTTATTAAGTTAAACACAAAGGAAGATAACTGAATAAAAGCTGAAAACCTGTAACCCTTGACTTTCATAGTAGGAAAAACAAGTAGAAGGACGGTTACAGGTTTCCAGCATTCTTTGAAATATCTTCCTTTGTTTTTAGCAAAATAAAGAAAATCATAAATCATTAAGCAGTGACAAGTAAAGGGTGAGTCAATGGTGACAGAATTTTCAGTTTTGAGTGAACTATCCCGTGGTGGTGCAGTGGGTAGCGCTGTCGCCTCACAGCAAGAAAGTCGCTGGTTCGAGCCTCAGCTGGGCCAGTTGGCATTTCTGTGTGAATTGATGTTTCCCAGAGATGGGTTGCAGCTGAAAGGGCATCCGCTACGTAAAACATATGCTGGATAAGTTGGTGGTTCATTCCGCTGTGGCGACCCCATATTAATAAAGGGACTTTAAGCCGAAAAGAAAATGAATGAATGAATGAATGAAAGACTATTATTGCTATCCCTATGATATCATGCAGTTACCTGATATTTTTCCATAACATTTCAGTCTCGTGTTATTGACCTTTGACCATTTTTCCTACAGGCGACTCAATCAGACGTTGTAAAACAGTTGCAAAAATGAGAAATAAGATCAACGTTCTCAGAATGTTATTTAAAATGTTACAGGTGCTCCATCCACGTTATATTAATGTTCCAAGAACATTATAAGAACATTCATTAAGAATATAGAACTAATGTCCTAAAGACGTTCAGAGAATGGTGTTCTGTGCACATTTACGCTACAAGAAATGTCCAAAAACATCATTTTAATAATGTTTTGTGCTAAAATTTAGACATATTCTACGGTTCTGTCTGAGAATGTTCTGATAGCTGGGAACTACTACTACTACTATTGTTACTACTACTACTACTACTTCTACTACTACTACTAATAATAATAATCATCATCATCACAGTCATCATCATTTGAGGATCACTATTTAAACAAAAACAAAGAAACTCTATCTATCCCTTAAGGAAGTACGGTCAATTTAGCCTTCCCAATTTACCTGTACCACATGTCTTTGGACTTGTGGGGGAAACTGGAGCACCCGGAGGAAACCCACGCTAACACAGGGAGAACATGCAAACTCCACACAGAAACGCCAACTGGCCCAGCCGGGGCTCGAACCAGCGAGCTTCTTGCTGTGAGGCGAACGTGCTACTCACTACGCCATCGTGGCGCCCCACAACTCAACATAATAAGAATAAAGATCACATAAACAATTATGAATACCTTAATATGTTGAGAGTGTAGTTAGTAGGAAGATTGGTTATTTCCTGACCGAGATTCCAGTCACACCGGAGGCTGGGCATTTGCACTAAAGTCAAAGCGCAGCTCAGGTTTTGAGGAACTGGCGTATCTGTAACGACAAAATCAGAATATTTTACAATAAAAACAACAGGAATAGAAATTTTATTTGAAGAATTATTTATTTGAAGCAGACCGTACATTGGATTTAGTGTAATATGTGACCCTGGATCACAGCACCAGTCGTCAAAGTCAGCTTTCCACTGATGTATGGTTGTTGAGATAAGATAATGGGCTGAGAAGATCTGCACGGTTCAAAACCATCTAAATATTAAGTTCTTAGCAATATTCATTCATTCAACCCATCTCTGGGAAACATCCATGCATTCTCATACACACACATACATTGGCTTACCCAATTCCCCTATACCGCATGTCTTTGGACTGTGGGGGAAACCGGAGCACCCGGAGGAAACCCACGCAAAGGAGAACATGCAAACTCCACACAGAAATGCCAACTGACCCAGCCGAGGCTCGAACCAGCGACCTTCTTGCTGTGAGGCGACAGCACTACCTACTGCGCCACCGTGTCGCCCTCTTAGCAATATATTTTTTTGATGTTCTTTTCAGCTTAGTCCCTTTATTAATCTGGGGTCGCCACAGCGGAATGAACCGCCAACTTATACAGCATTTGTTATTACGCAGCGGATGCCCTTCCAGCTGCAACCCATCACTGGGAAACATCCATACACACTCTTCACATACATACACTACGACATTTAAGCCTACCTAATTCCCCTATACCCTATGTCTTTGGACTGTGGGGGAAACCGGAGCACCCGGAGGAAACCCACGTAACCACGGGGAGAACATGCAAACTCCACACAGAAATGCCAACTGACCCAGCCGAGGCTCAAACCAGCGACCTTCTTGCTGTGAGGCGACAGCACTACCTACTGCACCACCGTGTCGCCCTATTTAGCCAATTAAGAAATGAAATTTTATGTTTATTATTTATTAGGAAATGAAACAAATCCTACTTCAATAATAATATTAATAACATTAATGTTGATGACGATTATTATTATTATTATTATTAAGTAGGATATTGTTTTTTATTTTTAAGTCTACTTTTATAATTTGACATGCAAACCACTGCAGAAATGTTCTAACCAATAGGCCCATGTCATAGGATATAAAATCCTTTAACGCACGGCAAGCCATTGATTATCCCGCTTATTCCATGGTCATTTGCCGAGGTAGGCCTATGTTTAAACTACTTTTTCTCTTTGCTGGGCAATATTTGTCTGAATTTTTGTCTGTATTTAGATGTTAGATTTTCTGGTCGCTCCACTGAATCAGCTGTGACAGACTGACAGGCAGACAGAGAGAGAGAGAGAGCGCGCGCATCTGCGTGCTGAGGGGAGGAGGGAGGATCTGTATGTATATCTCTTAACATTAATACTGCGAAAGCTGGGCTACGATTTACATTTCATAATGAACATACAATATTAATATTATTATACTTATAAAAAGAACCATATCAATTAAATACACTTTAGGAATATGTATTATGAAGAGAAAGCAGCCAGAGCCCATTTCAGAAATCTCTGCTGTTAAATATGTAGGGAAATTTAGGAAAAGAAACACATATCAGGACAAGTAGGAGAACATTCTGCTTTATTTATCTTCTTTAAAACAAAAGCAGTCAGCCAAACACGCAGGATCAGTGTGATGTTACATTATTTACGCTCATAGATTAATTATGAAACTTATCTCTGTGATCTGCCAAAAAAATACACCTGAGAAAAAAAATTATAGGTTCAAATGTCCAAAGACTGACCGATAGATACAGCAAAGATTAATTATATATCCCGTTTTAACAACAGAGATGCACGAGATTAGATCCAGCGGCGTAGACCCGGAGATTCTCTGGCCGACATAAAGCTTCCCTCGGGGGGAGCCGTTCGCGGAGCTACCGCTGACCGCCTGGAGCTTCCAACATTTTTAAAGACGTGCTATCCGTACACACAAATGGCTGATTTGACTTTAAAATAACTACATTCTCACTTGAAAAACTCTTAAAACTTGATTTTGTAGCATAGTTGATGAGTATTTTCTTAATTTTGCGGATTTCCCGTTTCCCGCCATTAATAGTCCTCATCGGTTTCATGCGCAGCACATGCGAGTTGCTATAGTAACTGTAAACGTTTGGGAGAAGCGCATTTATTTCGAACTGTGATCAAAACTGACTGGAACTACCTGTGCGCTTCAACGAAATATACCACACCCTCCAGCCAATCAGAATCAAGAATCTCAACAGACCATAGAATAACGGGGAATAGAACACAGCCAGGAACTGTTTCTAACTACAGCTCCAGAGGTGTAGTTGCAAGCATGTAAGTTTGTGACGCAGTTTGCATATGTTTATTGGAATGACAGATTTGGGAAACGTCAACTCAACGAATTATGTTTGTAACGACGGAACTTGCGACCTTAATTGGCTAATGATGGTTCTCGGAAACACACCCCTGGACGACCATCTAAAACCTCTAGCGCAGACTGGTTTTAGCAGTTTTTTTTCCGCAGGGGGCTTTAAAGTGACTTTGATATGAATTCAATAGTAGCGCATACTCACTTCCAATTTTAAATGTTAAAATGTTCTAAATGAATAGGGCATAGGGGGGATTACTGGAAATAGAACACAGCCAGGAACAATGTTTCTAACTACAGCTCCGGAGGTGTAGTTGCAAGCATGGAAGTTTGCGACGCAGTTTGCGAATGTTCGTTGGAACGACGAAATTGGGAAACGTCAACTCAACGAACTATGTTTGTAACAACGGACCTTGCGATCTTAATTGGCGTTTTTCGGAAACACACCCCTGGACAACCAGCTAAAACCTGTAGCGTAGACTGGTTATAGCAGTTTGTTTGTTTTCCCGCAGGGGGCTTAAAAGTGACTTTGATATGAATTCAATAGTAGCGCATACTCACTTCCAATTTTAACATCCACTCCGTCCACGATTTGGCAGTCCTCCTGAATACACACAAGACAAAGGACGCTTGCGCTTGTGCCTTGAAGACGAGGGATGAGCACACTGTACGTCCTGTTGCTCTCCTGATAGGTGAGATTTCTTGGCACAAACTGCCTGTCGATCATCCACTTCACGTCAAACTCTTTGCCTGCGGTCAGAGGGCAGTTTTCCTCAAAAGAGCAGGACACCGAAACTGGAGATCCAGCCAGAACCACAGGCGCAGGAGTGTAGACACGACCACACAAGCTTGCTCCAGTCACTGTCGGTAGTAAATCTGCATTGGAACACTTTAGTTAAAGTCACAAATCACACTGTTAATGACTGGTGTATTACCTGCCTGTAATATTATCATCATATTGAAACGCAATTGTAAACATTTTTTTTTTTTTTTTAAATCATTCCAATTTTAAATGTTAAAATGTTCTAAATGAATAGGGCATAGGGGGGATAACTGGGAACAGAACACAGCCAGGAACTGTTTCTAACTACAGCCCGGGAGGTGTAGTTGCAAGCATGGAAGTTTGTGATGCAATTGGCTGGAACGACGGATTTGGGAAACGTCAACTCAACAAACTATGTTTGTAACGACGGAACTTGTGACCTTAATTGGCTAATGATGGTTCTCGGAAACACACCCCTGGACGACCAGCTAAAACCTCTAGCGTAGACTGGTTATAGCAGATTTTTTTCCGCAGGGGGCTTTAAAGAGACTTTGATATGAATTCAATAGTAGCGCATACTCACTTCCAATTTTAAAATGTTCTAAATCAGTGGTTCTCAAACTTTTTTCACCAAGTACCACCTCAGAAAAAAATAGTCTCTCCAAGTACCACCATAATGACTGGTATTGAAATACAGTAGCGTAGTAGGCATAATTAAGCAGCTACAGGCCTGCACAGTTCAAAAACGAGGCAGATTAAGTTATATTAAAAATATGTATTATTGTCAGCCACTTTAAACATTATAAATAGTTTGAACATTAACTGTGCTTGCAGACAAAAAAAATACAGTTTAAATTAAAATGTGCTTTTAGAAGTTAAAAAAGGCACTGTTCTTAAAAAAGTAAAAAGAAAACTGCTGTAGTAGCCTATTCATCTAAACCTGGAAATGTTGCTTGGACCAGATGAATAATGGCTGTTACATAAATATATACACAAATTTTTAATACATTTTGAGATATTTATTGTATGTACATATGGCATATTTGCATGTCTTTGAAATCTAAACGTTAACTTGTATTTTAATATGATTTGGAATTACATATTAAAATTAGAAATTAGATCTGCTTACTGCTCGTCATTTACAGTAGGCCTGTGTGTGTCAGAAAAGCGAGTGATTAAATGCATATATACAGTGCTTGACCAATTCATACGTGCAGCATTTTCGTGATTTGGTGCGAATGAGATCACATGAGATTTGCGTTATAACCGCACACTGACCACTGTTTTCAAGCAGACTCGGGTACAGTTCGCCGTCCCTCCGTCTGTGCACACGGAGAGTAACTTTAATTATGTTCTACCTCTAAGCTTCAAGCATGGCAAAGTTACTTGAGTCTGTTCTGTGTCTCGTGCCATTTGAATCACATCCAAATTAATTAGCTTAATCTGAGGTAACAAACTAAACCGAAAGCCACACTGCTTTATAAAACAAATAACATTATATATGGAAAGCACGCATCATTTTACACAAAGTACGAACACTCATTTAAACACGTTCGTAATAATTATTTTACCAATGATGCAGCATGGGATTTGCAGGACTAGTCTGCAGAAGGGCTTCTCTGGCGTGTGTGTGTCTGCTCCGCACACACTGCTAGCGCCGCGCGCCTCATCCTCATCGCCAAGCAGATTTTTTTAACATCTGATGACACGATGCACTAAAGTAAACATTTTGGCACAACGGTGTAATCATACGCTTCAGGGAACAGCCAATGCTTTCTGATGTGTGTTATCGTACGCGTCAAAGGGTTAAAAAAAGTGTTCATTTTATTATTTTATTATCCAGCGATTCTTCCGCGTACCACTAGATGAAAGCCTGCGTACCACAAGTGGTACGCGTACCACAGTTTGAGAACCACTGTTCTAAATTAATAGGGCATAGGGGGGATAACTGGGAATAGAACACAGCCAGGAACTATGTTTCTAACTACAGCTCCAGAGGTGTAGTTGCAAGCATGGAAGTTTACGAATGTTTGTTGAAACGACGAATTTGGGAAATGTCAACTCAACGAACTATGTTTGTAACGGCATAGGGGGCATAGGGGGGATAACTGGTAATAGAACACAGCCAGGAACTATGTTTCTAACTACTGTACAGCCCGGAGGTTTAGTTGCAAGCATGGAAGTTTGTGACGCAGTTTGCGAATGTTCGTTGGAACGACGGATTTGGGAAACGTCAAATCAACGAACTATGTTTGTAACAACGGAACTTGCGACCTTAATTGGCCTGTAATATTATTATCATGTTATAAAATATCTAGTCAAATATTATGTGCTGTCATCAGGGCGAAGATAAAAGAAATCAGAAATGAGTTATTAAAATATTATGTTTAGAAATGTGTAAAAAATCTCCACTCAGCAGCACTTGGAAAATATATATTTAAAAAATCGTTTTGACTTCAACTGTATTTGTATTTGTTATTATTTGGTAGCATAATAAAAAACGCATAAATGTTTTTACTATCAAACACATATTCAAATTAATCACACAAGTGAACACAGTGAGAAAACAGTTGAGCTATAAAAATAATAATCTAGCTCAGTGGTTCTCAAACTGTGGTACTCGTACCACTAGTGGTACGTGGAGGAATCTCTGAATAATTAAAGTTAAAAAATGAACACACTTTTAACCCTTTGACACATACGATAACACCAATTTGATCAGTAAATTGATTTTAATAGGCTAAAACTTTTATTTAAGTGTCTGACAATAATAAATATTCTTAATTAGAAGAATTAATCTGCCTTGTTTTTTAACTTTGCAGTGCTTTAGCTGCTTAATTAGGCCTACTACGCTACTGTATTTCAATACTGGTCATTATGGTGGTACTTGGAGAGACTATTTTTTTCTGAGGTGGTACTTGGTGAAAAAAGCTTGAGAACCACTGATCTAACTATAACACCAAACCTCTACACAGGTCACGTGGCCTAGCATTGCATGACCTATTCCCGACAACATCCTCTAATGAAACTATTTCAAAATGTGTGTTGTTGCACGACATCAGAAAAACTGAGTAACTTTGACTGTCATGACGGCTGCACTGTAAAACCCAACAGGCAAATTCATCAAACGAAATGAGTGTAGGTAACTCAAAATTTACAGAAAGTTAACTCTACTCATTTGAGAAGAGTTTTGAACTCAGTGTTAAAGATGATGACGATTAAATCTCTCATTACTTCAACTTAAATAGAGTAAGTTCACAGTACTCATATAGATTAGTATTTTAACTCAAATGGTTTGCAGCAATCGATTTCCTCTAGTGGTTTGAGTTGCCTTAACTTATTGGGTTTTACAGTACTCAGTTGGTTTGAGTTCATTTATTGGGCTTTACTGTGCTCTTTGCTTCGTTTAATCAAATAGATTAAGTTCACAGTACTCATTAGGATTAGTTTTTGAACTTAAATTGTTTGTTTCAATCGGTTTCCTTAAATGGTTTGAGTTGCCTTAACTTATTGGGTTTTACAGTACTCAGTTGGTTTGAGTTAATTTATTGAGTTTTACTGTGCTCTTTGCTTCGTTTACTCAAATGGATTAAGTTCACAGTACGCTTTAGGATTAGTTTTTGAACTTGTTGCAATCGGTTTCCTCAAACAGTTTGAGTTAGCTTAACTTATTAGGATTTACAGTGTATATTTAAAACAAAGCAAGGACTTTTTTCCCAGTATTTCCTATAATATTTTTTCTTATAATATTCAAAATCTTATTTGGTTTTTATTCGGGTAGAATAAAAAAGGTTTGTAATTTTTTAAAATCATTTTAAGGTCAGTATTATCAGCCCCCTTAAGCAATATTTCTTTTCAATTGTCTTCAAGAATAAACCACTGCTATACAATGACTTGCCTAATTACCCTAACGTGCCTAATTACCTTAGTTAAGCCTTTAAATGTCCCTAATAAACTTCATCAAAACTTCAACTTAAATAGTTTGTTTCAATCGGTTTCCTCAAACGGTTTGAGTTGCCTTAACTTATTGGTTTTTACAGTACTGTAAGTTAGTTGATTTGAGTTAATTTATTGAGTTTTACTGTGCTCTTTGCTTCGTTAACTCAAATGGATTAAGTTCACAGTACTCATTAGGATTAGTTTTTGAACTTAAATTGTTTGTTTCAATCGGTTTCCTCAACTGGTTTGAGTTACCCTAACTTATTGGGTTTTAAAGTGTTTAATAAATTAAATATAGTCCAAAATATGTATGAAAATAAAACTAAAATGAATAAAAAAGCAAACATACTTTCAATCTTTATACTGTAGATACTGTAGAACTTGTTTTAAGCCAGAAAAGGACAGTAAAGGACCTTGTCGTGCACTGTAAAAATGTTCCACAATCTATTTTTGTTGAGACAACAAGGAATTAAGTTAACTTATTTTTTTGTACCGATTTAAGTAGATTGAACATAAATAATCAGGTTGTCCCCAAAAAACTCAAGAATTGTGTTGATTCAGCTCATTTTATATTAGTTTGAACAAACAG
>CAIGQQ010038338.1:2625842-2665042 GCA_903798035.1 Danio albolineatus
ATTTGTGGGTAGCTCTCTGTGCATTTGTAGATCACTGTGGGTATTTGTGGGTAGCTCTCTGTGCATTTGTAGATCACTGTGGGTATTTGTGGGTAGCTCTCTGTGCATTTGTGGATCGCGCTGTGCATTTGTGGATTTTGAAACATTTCTCACGTCAAGACGAACACTGATCCACAAATAGATGGACTCCGCCCACCTTCTACTTAAACCAATCAGATACCGGTCACGTGGTGCGGACCAATCGCTGCTCGTTCTCGCTCCAACCAATCACGCTTCGCCTTACATTAGGCCATTTTCACGGACGGTCGAACGCACACAGAGGAAACCCACGCGACCACGGGGAGAACATGCAAACTCCACACAGAAATGCCAACTGGCCCAGATGCCAATATTATGCAAAATGAAATTTCTGGAAAATTTTAATTTGCAAGGAAAAATCAAGCACACGTTCAAAGGCAGGTTTTAATTTCATTTGTATTTTTTGGTTCAGTTTATAGAAAGGAGTTAAGCTAGAGTATAACACGCAGAGCTAAACAAAATCAAATATAGTCAAACCAGGAGAGAAATAAGCTTTTCCATAACTCCAACTTCTTGAACTTCAGAGTCAATTAAGCTTAAGCATTTTTGTGGCGGAGATCTTTCCCTGCCTTTGAGAATATCCTTTCACATGGACCAGATGAGGCTGAAATTGGAAGGCCAAATGGAAGTGATAAAGGTGGCAGGTCTGCTGTGGCGCCATATTTCAGCTCATCATTTGTTCTGTTGATATATGCTTTACTTGCATACAGCTGAACCTCTACTATACCGCATCAGCAACGACAACAGGGAATTTCAATGCCTTTCCGATTTTATGGTCCAAAAGATCCCATATGTTGCCAACCCCCGATCTGCAGTCTGTCTCGTTCTTGTAGGAGATTAAATCTGAGATGATTCGGGCGTTGTGGATGCGGACAAATCATATCTGTGATGAGGTTGTTAACTGATGTGTTAACTTTGGACACAAAAATGTCAGTGTTCATTCGTAACCAATCCTTAAAATTAGAAATGAAAGTTTTTTTGTTAAGTGTGGAACTTAAAGATGTCGTATAATGAAAATATGTACATTGATCAACCTAATTGAATAAACCCCATTTTGAAAATGAACATTTTTATCTATTTCTCAGTGAATATATGTAATATACACTTAATGTTCACTGTATTGTGTACACCTGTCCAACCGCTCGTTAATGCAAATTTCTAATCAGCCAATCACATGGTAGCATCTCAATGCATTTAGGCATGTAGACATGGTCGAGAGGATCTGCTGCAGTTCAAACCGAGCATCAGAATGGGGAAGAAAGGGGATCTTGAATGTGGCATGGTTGTTGGTGCCAGACAGGCTGGCCTGAGTATTTCAGAAACTGCTGATCTACTGGGATTTTCATGCACAACCATCTCTAGGGTTTACAGAGAATGGTCAGACAAAGAGAAAATATCAAGTGAGCGGCAGTTCTGTGGGCACGAATGCCTTGTTGATGCCAGAGAATGGCCAGACTGGTTCCAGCTGATAGAAAGGCAACAGTAACTCAAATAAACAGGTCTGCAGAAGAGCATCTCTGAAGGATTAGGGCAGATCTGAAGGTAAAAAGGGGTCCAACCCGGGACAAATAAGGTGTACCTAATAAAATGGCCGGTGAGTGTAATACATCCATAAATACATATAAATGTACATACATTTAAAAAAAAAAAAAAAAGCTAAATATTAAAAACTTTCAAGGAATTAAGAATATGTTGAGCGTTAAACGTCTTGAGAAAAGAGTCCATAGGGTCGACAATAAAATACGCAAGAGTTTCACTTGAACTATATCTCAACATAGGCTAATTGTGGATACATACCCCTGTCTGCAGTTTTGGAGAGCGCAAATTATGTAGCCAGAGGTACGTCTGGTTACATTTTGCCTTTAAAATGAACGCTACGGGGTGGTATGATGCCGCCAACGGCTTCTGTTCCTTTTAGCACTACCAGCTGAAGATGCAGTAGAGCATCTCTGAATGCACAACACGCCCAACCTTGAGGCAGATGGGCTACAGCAGCAGAAGACCACACCGGGTGCCACTGAGGCTACAATTCACACAGGCTCACCAAAATTGGACAATAGAAGATTGGAGAAACATTTCCTGGTCTGATGAGTCTTGATTTCTGCTACAACATTCAGATGGTAGGGTCAGAATTTTTTTGCATCAACAACATGAAAGCATGGATCCATCCTGCCTTGCATCAACGATTCCCAGCTTCTGAGTATTGTTGCTGGCCATGTCCATTCCTTTATGACCACAGTGTACTCATCTTCTGATGGCTACCTCCAACAGGATAACACACCATGTCATAAAGCGCGAATCATCTCAGACTGGTTTCTTGAACATGACAATGAGTTCACTGTACTCAAATGGCATTCACAGTAACTCGACCTCAATCAAAAGGAGCACCTTTGGGATTTGGTGGAATGGGAGATTTGCATCATGGACGTGCAGCCGACAAATCTGCAGCAACTGCGTGATGCCATCATGTCAATATGGAGCAACATCTCTGAGGAATATTTCCAGTGCCTTGTTGAATCCCCAGGAGGGATTAAGGCAGTTCTGAGAGTAAAAGGCAGTCCAATCCAGTACTAGTAAGATGTACCTAATAAAGTGGCCGGTGAGTGTATTTAGATGCATTTGAACAAAACAGATTTATTAAACTGATATATTTATTAAAATAACATGTTAGTCACTAAACATTTTTAGAAATAGAAAGATAATACATTTAAATTCATGTGAAATATTGGAAAAAATAACAAAAACTTACAACTATAAACTTATTGTTATCATTCATTCATTCATTTTCTTTTCAGCTTAGTCTCTTTATTAATCCGGGGTGGCCACAGTGGAATGAACCGCCAACTTATCCAGCATGTGTTTTAAGCAGCGGATGCCCTTCCAGCCGCAACCCATCACTGGGAAACATCCATACATTCACATTCACACACATACACTACGGACAATTTAGCTTACCCAATTCACCTGTACCGCATATCTTTGGACTGTGGGGGAAACCGGAGCACCCGGAGGAAACCCACGCGACCACGCGGAGAACATGCAAACACCACACAGAAATGCCAAGTGCCCCATCCGAGGCTAAAACCAGCGACATTCATGCTGTGAGGCGACAGCACTACCTACTGCTCCACCATGTCACCCAAAATTATTATTATTTTTCTTATAATTTCTTAATTTTGCTTTTTTTTTTTTTTTTTTAACAATTTATTGATTATTTTTACCTGACATATAAATTTGTGTGTGCTAATTTTGGAGCGTTATCATAAGTTGCTTCAGTACTAAATAATAATAATAGTAAAATTTGCATTTACAGAACAGCCTAAAGCATGAATATCATAAATTCTTAGAAAATATTAAAAGTACTTCTTTAAATCTTGACCAGTGCACCTTTATTTGATGATGTAAGTTATATTGTAAGACATGTTTCTGCTATTTTCAGAAATGTAAACACTTTATTTAACGTTTTAATTGTCCTTCATTACTTTTTTATTAAAATCCAGTCTACGATCAAACTAAGCTAGCAGTAAAGTTTTAAACAAGCATGCTTTTATCATTGGAGAAGAAAAAAAAATGAGAATGAAACTTTCAGAAATGACCGAGAGAGAAGACCAGTGTGCTCAATATGAAGAGACACCTTACACTTCTATTTCACAACGCAGTGGAATCATTTAATAATTCACCAGAATTATTTCTGTCAGCGCTGACAAGCTAAACAGGGACTTGATTTAATTCTGTAATTGGACACTCACCTTTATCCTGTCCCCATACTTTAGCAATTAACGTGGCCTTCTATTATTTGAAAAAATAGGACACCGAATAATGGATTTAAAATTGAAGGTGATGGGAAACCGAGGATGAACAGCCAGGCCAAGACAGGAACGTATTTGTGGACTGAGCATAACAAGAAAGTAATATCTCCAAAGGGACACCTTCAGAATCCCCACAAGGACAGTTTAAGGGGGTAAACTGAAGAGTCGGGCTGCATCCAAAACCGCATACTTCCATACTATACAGTACGCTAAAATCAGTACGCGAGCCGAGTAGTAAGTCAGAATTCATAGAATTCGAAAATCAGTATGCAAGAAGTACCCGGATGACTTACTACATCCGGCGAGATTCTGAAGTGCGCATCCCATGCATGCTGTGCTATCCCATGATACCCTGCGAGAGAATTCATGAATGGGAGTGAAGCGACGCAACTGACACAGGTAGGTCACGTGACCGTGACAAAATGGCGGATGTAGTACGTCCGAATTCCATTCATACTTCTCACATTCATACTGTATAGAACGTACTTTTCTAACGGCGAGCAGTACGTTTAAATTCAAATGCAGTACCTACTGAGTAGTAGGCGGTTTCGGACGCAGCCTTACTGTATGATAAAATATCTGTACATGTGTCAAATGTATTTTATGTTTTAGTTCAGTTCTAATGCTCTGTGCTATTACTATATGCCCAAAAATTAAGACGTTCGTTTAAATAGTTTATTAATCATTTACATACTCATTCTGAATTATCTTAAACTACTCTTAAATACAAATAGTTTGTAAATAATGCAAAACTTATTAATCGTAAAAATTAGTCATTAAAGTATGAAAACACAATCAAGGCGAAAAAAAAAAACACCTGAATCTACTTTAACCCTTAATTAACATACATACTTTGTAAGTCGACCAATTAGAATCAAGTATTTCAGAGAGCTGTGTAATAAAAACCATTAACTGATAACACTTGTTGACCATAGTCACAATCATCAGCGATCTAATCCAGATCGCTGGTAAACACACAGATCGATATACAACTATATATGGACTACAGATCCAGTCATGCACCGCTCACACGCACCTGTTCCTGGTTGTCCGCCGATTGCTGACATACACAGCTGAAACTGTTCAGCAAACTGAAACTGTTCACCAATCTAATTTTATTTTATAAATTTATTCCTTTAGATATATTGTATGGTGGCCGAGAGAGCTCAACGCACTGCAATTTAAGCACATGCAATAACAAAAAACACCAGCAAATTAAGAAACGATCTTCATCCATTTGACAGCACACCTGTTGCAAATTCTCACAACACAGACAACAGAAGAAACGCGCAGCAAATTGGTCAAAACACAAAGAACACAAGGAACGCATATCTCAGCTGGGTCCGTCATGTTTTTGGGTCCTCTTGAAACATTTCCGTTGTGTTATGTGGATGTTTGCAAGTGATTTGACCAATTTGCTGCGCGTTTCTTTCTTTTGAATGGACTCATAACTGAGTGGGCTCCAGTTATGAGTCCATTCAGCATGATTCCGCCTGTCCCACCTTCTGTTGCTGCATGTACAAGTTAATCAATGATGAAGACTGTTTGAATTTTATTTTTTGTTCTATGACAAGTTTGGTATAGCCTACCTTTGACTGGACGGTTCTCGCGGTAATGTCGAAATAAGGGACTGTCCTGGGAAAATTGGGACATTTGATCACTCTTATGGATGACTAAAACAGGGTTGTTCAATATTCTGATTAGGCTACAGCCACTCTGAGCCCCAGTTTAGCACCGGCATTACTGTTCTTGAACAGCAGCGAACTGAAAGGAATACTTCACATTATCGACGAAAGAAAGCATACTGCAAAGAGCCGTTTCCCATGCCATAGCGCAAATTAATTCTTCAGCCAATCAAAGGCCCCCTTCTTCTGTGGGCCCTGGGACTTCAGCCCCACCTAGCCCTTATCTTAGGCCCCGTTTACACTAGTGTGTTTTAGTTTTAAAACGGCGTTTTAGCATAAAAATGATCCGCGTCCACACTAGCGTATCTCAACAGATCTCCCTCCACCATAAACGTATATCACGTGACCATTCACGCACCATTCGCGCACTCTGGGCATGCGCGTTCAAGTATAAACAGAAAGCATGTGTCTCGCTCGGCATTTGGTTATTGTTAATCAACAAACGCTGGTTGAACGATGAACGCGATGGCAAAGAAAGCAAGAGAGGCCTTTTTGAGGACAGACGACGAGGTCTAGTTGTTACTTAAAGTAACAAATGAATATAAAACATCTATCGCTATCGAAAATACAGTGTTTACAGTGAAGGCTGGTCTGCCGTCTGCCGGTGACGTTATAGCCATGTGCGCTTGACGAATAAGGAAAGGATACGCAATGACTCAATGCCCCAATCACGTAGCGGATCTCAGCAGCCACGCCTCTGTTTTCAAAGATATCCGTTTCCCTCCATCCACACTAAGACGAGGCAGCAGCGTTTTAGAATGAAAACGCCCTCTCCAGCGTTTCCAAAACGCTCCGTTTTCGCACCTCGAAAACTCCGGCGTAGTGTGGACGGATGGCGTAACCGTAGCAAAACTTATGCGTTTTAAAACGGAAACGCACTAGTGTAAACGGGGTCTTAATCCAGCCCTGATCTTGGGGGGTGCCCCTCCCACTCTGCACTTATGACAATGCTAACTTCTCCAGTTCAGTAAACAGAAGAGCAGTTAGTCTCTGAAAGTCTCTGCTGCTGATCATGTGGAGTGAGGCATCAGCAAACATCTGTCTCTATTATTTAGCAATAGTGGGCGAAGGTGAGTGAGAGAAAGAGAAGATACACAAGACACACATAACAGAATCATAATTACCTGTGGCCGATACCGTGCCACCTTTACGTTCAGTCCTAATCAGTAAAAAGCCTTTGGGCAGACAATGAAAACAGTATCTCTCAAACTGATATGCCCACATGGCCTGAGCGGTAATTTGTGTCAGCGAGTGTGAGGATGCTGTGTTGTATGACGGCTCATTTAAATGCTGAGAGTGTGTGTCTGGCCACTGTGTATCAGCTTGCGTCCGGGGACTAATTAATCAGGTCTCGTGACCGCTTTGCACTTCAAACTCAGGGAAAAGTTACTGATGCAAAGGTTCGGCTCAAATGTGGCTTCTGAAGATATATGGTGCACAGCGAGTGCTCATTATCGGCTTTAACATTCATGACAACAAAGAAAGGGAAAAAAGATTGGATCATTATGACTCTCTGCACCACTACACAAAGCTGATATTCAAAATCAGTAAAGAGCTCTTATTATATCTGTACAATGGCACATGTCAATGCTGTATATATTGCTGTATTAAGTGTATGAGAAGTTCTTGAATTTTGTGAACTAGAAGCAGAAATGCAAGCAAAAATATTTTAAGTAGGAATGACAATCTTTGAATTGTAGGCACCAACTGTAAGGGGTGGGATGTCTAGCCCTTCTGGGCTGAATACACCAACAAGTTACTGTAGCTCAAATTCCATACCTCTTCATTTATGTAGATTTATTTTTTATTTGTATAGATTTTGGTGCTTCATTTTGCTGCCACTTAAAGGTTCAAGAAATCCTGGGGTATTTTCTTTGAGATTTTAACATATTTGTTTGTGTTGAGCATCAGTAAGACAGTGTTAGCTCCTTTCAGCTTTGATTGTGGGGGAAACTGGATAATTTGGAGCTTTTGTCAGCTAATTTCATCTTCCGGGTTTAAAATAATTTTTGGGGCGGATCAAAATCGGTGACATAGCGCAAAACTGTCGCCAACAAAAAAAATATTGCCAACAACACTGGTAGAAATGCAGCTCAAACCAGAACAAACAGCTTCTCTCCAACATCATCGTTCACATGTCTTAAACAATTCAGCCAAAATAATTCAAACTCTAACCTAACAAACCATACGTCACCTGAAAGATAATTTATTCACCCTGTATAAATCTCAATCTGACAAAAAATGTACAATTTGGACTAGTTTTGTGGTAAAGGGTGACTTATATCCACTATACCAGGGGTCACCAATCTTGGTCCTGGAGGGCCGGTGTCCCTGCAGGGTTCAGCTCCAACTTGCTTCAACAGACCTGCCTGGATGTTTCAAGTATACCTAGTAAGACCTTGATTAGCTTGTTCAGGTGTGTTTGATTAGGGTTAGAGCTAAAATCTGTAGGACACCGGCCCTCCAGGAACAAGTTTGGTGACCCCTGCATTATACCATCAGTAAAACAACAGACTTAATGTTTGCCTAAAAACTTTGCACAGTACTGTCTATGCAAAAATTCAAGTGTTCACACTTAAGCCCTGCTCACACTGTGGGATTTCAGCCGCGATTTTGTCATCTGAGACAAATCTGGAAAAGATGTATGAAATCCTGGGCTAAAATCTGTGATCTTTGATTGTTGGTTCGACATGTTCACAGACAGCCGCTTAGTGCCCGTTGCGATTAGATTTTTCCTTCGATGAGTTTCTGGCAGAGTCAGAAAATGTCAGACACTTTCCTGCAGTGTGACAACAGCTGTGATGAGCGTCAATCCAAGAACTAATAGGAGTGCAGAATCTGATGATGCAATCCATGCGACAACTGAAATGACTACAGCCTTTATAATATTCAGGTCTGGACACTGTGGAGGCCATTTTATGACTGTCGGTGTTTCATCAGCTGCTTTTTTCTCCAAATAGGATTTCAGCAAAATTAGCAGATAATTACCATACTGAAAATGAAAACTGCTAACATTGAAGTCCTTTCTAGAAGGAATGGTATAATGGATTAAAACCTACCTGTACTTTTCAACATACACAATTCCATCAATTCAGACAATATTGCCAAAAACACTGGTAGAAATGCAGCTCAAACCAGAACAAACAGCCTCTCTCCAACATCATCGTTCATCGTCTTAAACAGATCAGCCAAAATAATTCAAACTCTAACCTAACAAACCATACGTCACCTGAAAGATAATTTATTCACCCTGTATTAATCTCAATCTGATAAAAAAATGTACAATTTGGACTAGTTTTGTGGTAAAGGGTGACTTATATCCATTATACCGTCAGTAAAACAACAGACTTAATGTTGGCCTAACACCTTTGCACAGTACTGTCTATGCAAATATTCAAGTGTTCACACTTAAGCCCTGCTCACACTGTGGGATTTCAGCCGCGATTTTGTCATCTGAGACAAATTTGGAAAATCCTAAGATTCCTGAAATCCTGGGCTAAAATCTGTGATCTTTGATTGTTGGTTTGAAATGTTCACAGATGGCCGCTTAATGCCTGTTGTGATCAGATTTTTCCACCGATGAACTTCTGGCAGAGTCAGAAGAAGACTTCAGACACTTTCCTGCAGTGTGACAACAGCTGTGATGAGCATCAACATAAGAACCAATAGGAGTGCAGTATCTGATGACGCAATCCATGCGACAAGTCAAATAACCGCAGGAAGATGTCCAAACTGTTTTTTTTCTTCCTGGTTTTATTATTGAGGCGTGCTGTTTGCAAAATTGCCACTACAGTTTGCTTACATTTGCTGTGAGGAATCATTTCAGAATGCGGGATAGTGAAAGTGTCACGGGTGGATGACGTCAAACCCCAGGGGCGTTTTCCTCATGTCTTTGGCGCGTCTTCATTGTTGTTCTGTCTGACTTTATGGTAACTGAGATCTCAAGCCTGTTTCACACCGCAAGCGTCGCGTGAGCGTTGCGTGAGCAGTGCATGTTTTCTTCGGCGTCCATGTTAACAGATTAGAGCTTTCATACTGCAAGCAGAAGCAGCGCGTCAGCGCGAGGCGTGAGCGTCGCTGAAGCAGCAGTGCCGCGATAGTTTCGGCGCTGGGTCTATTTTTGACGCGCTGCTCACGCTCAATTAAAGTGACAGTGCATTGATAATGGCATAAACACATTAAATGACAGTAAAAAGTAGCAATTTTACCCAATAAATGTATCAGTAATATCAACTGATTTATATATGGTCAATTAAATGAACTTAAACGATTAAAAACTGCAACAAATATTTATTTAGACCCAAACTACAAAACCAAATGTAAAACAACTTTAGTATCAGTTTTGCTTACTGACGGAAATTGTAGTCCATGACGAAGTGTATTGTGGGTAGTGTAGTTCGACACCCATGCTTGAATGATGTGAGCTGGGCTATCTGTGCAGTTGAAGCAGAGGAACGATTTATTGGGCTTTGTTTTATGTTCACTCAAGTTATTCCACCGGGAGCTGTATGCACTGTGAACCTGACAACACGAACATAAGTAAAAGAAGAGCATGCAGTGATTACTTCTGTTCGTCTCATTCTTTGCACGAGCATGAATTAACGAGCCGCTGGACATCGCTGAAGCGAAGAAAGTAACACTAGTTTGATCATGTATAAATATCATTATAACTATATTGTATAAATATCAATATAACTATATGCCTACAACATCCTGACAACCAAAAACTAAATGACGTGATATCACAGGCGATTGTCTTCTGAGTGCACCAGACGTGAATGACATTCCTCATAGCGAGAGAAGCATACAGTACTGTATGATCTTTATCATTTATAAAATAAAGACTTGCAAGTTAAGGAAACAGCATTGGATGAAGTTGCCGCGGGCCTTGGTGCAGATGAAAAGTTTAAAAAGTGTATTTATACATAGAGATAGAGGGGTAACTAGATAGAATAGACAGATGAACTGTGTTGCTGCTGCCGGTGAGCTGCGCGCTGCAGACGCAGTCGGTGTGAAAGGCAAACGCCTGCGTGCTGCTTCTGCTCTACCAACGTGCTGCTCACACGCCGCTCACGCCCTGCTTGCGCTTGCGGTGTGAAACAGGCGTTACAGTGTGATGTGAGCCATGCTTGTGCACTCTGACATGCCACAATCGTTCAGGATTTTAAAAAAAAGCTTAAGCTGATGACTGATTATAAAGCATGTTTGGCATGTTGTCCCGGGGGATCTAGAAAAATCTACAAAAAGGAGGGAGGAGTAGGGGTGGGAGAGGGCATTCTATAAGACGAAGATAACTGAGGTAAGAAACTACGGTTATTTATAGTGAGTTAGGAATTGTCTGATTGGTGAATCATGTGTTATCTAATGCGGGACCAGCTGTGGTCAATCATAAGCATGTCATCCTCTCGAAATTAGTTTATGAATAAACTTCACAAGGTGACTTGAGCTGAAACAGTCGTCTTATTCAGTCTTGCAGTCTGGTATACTGCAAAAAATGTTCAGGAATGGTCCTTGACAGTTTTTGGCCCAAAACGTTCCTAATTCTTGAGCAGGACCAACAAATCCAATCAACTGAAACCCAGTTTAAACCCTGCAAGACCTTAATAACCTGCTACTTATGCTTTGATTCCAGAACTCTCAAGACTGTATCTTTTTAAATATCTTCAGAAATGTTCTTCATTGGTGACAGAATGCGTGTAACTTCACTCTAGGTATAAGGGCAGTTTGTACTGGTGATCCTCTACATTGTTGAATCTCTTGTACCTATCAGTCCTCAGCATCCTTAAAGCGGTTTAGAGACACCACGCAGCTTCTTTGACTTTCAGTTGCTCTTTCTATATTTCAGCCCCCTAGTGCACTACAGAGCACAGGACACTTGCCCTGCCTTTAATGAGGCACAGACAGATGGTGCCAGGAACACCATATTGTGATTATTGATTACATCAACAAAGACACGCACAGGCTTTCATTGGTATGCACCATGCTGTCAGGAATTGGATGCCCTGACAGTGATGAAATGGATCTGGCTTTTAGCAGGCAGGTGACTACAGTCGGAGCCAATCAAATAGATGATTCATTAACAACCATGAGGTCCAGAATAAAGATGGTCTACTTAAACACTTTAATGGGTAGATTGTGGGCCTATATATACCAAGCGGCAACCTCCCGCTCTCCCTCGGGAAGCCAATACGGAAGTAATTGAAACTGCAATTCATCGAAATTCTGCTAGTCCTGGCTCCATAATAGAGCAAATCTCTAATGAGCCCACTGTTAAAATGGCCAACTTTACAGCAGAAAAAAAGGTGTTCACAGCCTGGTACAAAGAACGATTTTGGTTCATATAGCTAATATTACCCTTCATGACAACTGTGAGGGGGGTTAATTTTTTTATAACTCACCCGTTTCCTTTATATTAAGCTAAATTAAGTTTGCATAATTAAGGGCGTGGCCACTTGAGTGACAGCTAGTCCCGCTAGTCGCCGTCACTTCACCTCAGCTGATTCCGGCTGATTAGCTGCTGAACTCGGCATATTCATCTTATTTTTGTTTTGTTTTATATGGCTTTACACAGTCAGTTGCCTTTTGGAATTATTTCCTACCATTATCAGATGATATGGCATGCTGTGTGCACTTAATTGTGCTCACAAACCATTCACGTGGCCTCCGTTTCCCAGGTGAGTGAAATTCTATACTTATAACATATCTTTAAATGTACTTGCTTTAATTTAGATAATTTATCATTTATTATGTTCTTCAGAACTCTAATGCACTCCAGAATCTGACAGATTGATCAGCTATAGTCTTTAAAACAGTCATCTGAAGCGTTGTCATACAGTGTTCTGCCTGGATTTCATCAATAGCCCTGCATTTACTAACACAGACTATATCTGAAGTATTTGGATGTAATTCGCACTTTCTTCCTGTTGAAAAACGTCTTAAGAACGATGTTAAGTGGCTTCATGTATTACAGCAGTGCTTTTAAAAGTCTAAACACTTTATTGATATAGTGTACAACCAAGCACATGTGTTCAGAACACAAACGAGTCGCAGGTAATGAAATATTATGTGTTTCTCCCATAAGAAAGCCCTTAGCTAAATGCCAGCATGCGTCCTTGTAGCTCCGCCCACGCTCCGCCTCTTTGCCCTTGTTTGGTATGCCTCGGTTGGTGCGATGACGCGCGAACAAAACGGCAACGGTTGGCCACGCCTACTAGTAGCTTCTTTTGGGTTCTTTAGAAACCTATGGGTGACGTCAAGGATACTACGTCCATATTTTTTACAGTCTATAATATATACACAGGCTGCATTACAGAGAAGGTTTTTGAGAAGGTTAAAGAGATACTGGGGTAAAGCTGGTTTTATATTCTCACATTCTGACTTTCTCCTTAATAATTCAATTTCACAAAATAATTCTTAGGCGCCACGGTGGCCTAGTGGTTAGCTCGTTCGCCTCACAGCAAGAAGGTCGCTGGTTCGATCCCCGGCTGGGCCAGTTGGCATTTCTGTGTGGAGTTTGCATGTTCTCTCCATGTTCTCTCTGGTTGTGTGGGTTTCCTCCGGGTGCTCCGGTTTCCCCCACAGTCCAAAGACATGCGGTACAGGTGAATTGGGTAAGCTAAATTGTCCATAGTGTATGTGTGTGAATGAGAATGTATGGATGTGTTTCCCAGAGATGGGTTGCGGCTGGAAGGGCATCCGCTGCGTAAAACAAATGCTGGATAAGTTGGCGGTTCATTCCGCTGTGGCGACCCCGGATTAATAAAGGGACTAAGCCGAAAAGAAAATGAATGAATGAATGAATGAAAATAATTCTTTGGCAATCGTATATGGTGAAATCATATTAGCAGCTAACGACAAATTACACCATTGTTCACATTCAATTAAACAACATAGGCTCTGAAAACATAGCCCTATATACATTTTTGGTGATCGCGATTTATGTTGCCTGAGGTACATATGGCTGCATTTGTCTTTTCAAGAGTTCACACATAGCTGATGATTGATTATAAAGCTAGTTTGGCATGCTATCCCGGGAGAGAGCCCTGAGCTCAGAATATCCTTGAGCCCGGGGCTCCCGCCCGTTTAAAGGGCGAGAGGAGTTTGAGCTCAGGTAAGTCTCGAGAACTCCCTCCGCTTGTGAACGTGCTGAGATTTATCTTAACTAGAGTTGCTTTAGGATGCTATTTAAAAGTAGTCAATTTACTTATGTAGTATGTTTTTAGGACGGTGGGAGGAAACCGGGGGACCCGGGGAAAACCCACACGAACATGGGGAGAACATGCAAACTCCACACAGAAACGCCAACTGGCTCAGGGAGAGGCCGAACCAGCGGTGTTCTTGCTGTGAGGCAACAGTGCTAACCACTGAGCCACCGTGCCGCCCTATAGGAGAAGGGGAAGAGTTGGGGTGGAACGGGGGATTCTTCAAGACGAAGATGACTGGAGTAGAAAGCTCTGGTAATTTATAGTGTGTCGGGATTCGTCTGATTGGTGCAATATGCGGAGCTGATGTGGTACCAGCTGTGTTCAATCATAAGCACGTGATCCTCTCGAAATTAGTTTATAAATAAACCCCACTTAAAACGAACGCTACGGGGCGGTATGATGTTTACCAGCTGAATGCTTACCTCCATGTGGATGGCTTTTCCGCAGTTACCAGTTTGTTCATTGGCTCGCCGTGTACGTTGGTGGACTTGAGACACAGAGCGGAATTGACTGTGATCACGGGGTTCGAGTCCGGCGATGAACGGTTCTAGAAAGCAGGTAAAACAAAAATAAAAGCCAAAAAAATGTAAATAGCAGAGTTAGAATGTGGTAAAATCTGAAAACATGGTAAAAATCAGGCTACCGCGAGGGCTTTTCTTTTTCTGGATTGCTTTTCAAAACATTGGATTTGATTGGATTTATCAAGGATATTCTGAGCTGAGGATATTCTCTCTCCCGGGACAGTATGCCAAATATGCTTTATTATCAATCATCAGCTAAGTGTGAACTCTTGAAATGTTATTCCTTTTACCCTAGACTAACATCAGAGGTTGTAACACAGTGCAAACAATGATAACGTCAGCTTGTCTCCACCAAAAACATGAGAACAGCAGACTCGAATGGCAAAAACACAGCGGCATCCAGCGGATACACGAAAACAAAAACTGCAATAAAAGTGTCGCTCCTGGGATGTATTTGGCACGCTCCAGAAATGTATATACGGGTACATAACCTGAATGAGCCTGGGTTGAATATCTGTAAAAAAACTGCTTATTTCTGCTTTAAAATTATCAACATTGTTAAATAATGTTTCATCTATCAATACTGGCGGAGCTCTAGTTCAAAACTGGTATGTTCTTCACAAGTCACATAAAAGATGAGCTATATTTTCAAAGCACCAGGTAATGTTTAATTAAAATGTCTGACATGCTATGCGTTTTACATACACGTTTCCCAATCCTATTTCAGGCTTGCTCACTGAAGCGCAAAATTAAAGGTGATCCTATATTACAGCCCCAGTGCAGGTGTTCAACTTCCATCACAGAACAAAAGACATGTAAATGCTTTGAATTGTATATTTTCCACGATTTTAATAGATGTACCAACATGCGTGCGCATAGGTTGAAGATTCATTGTTGTTTTTGAGTATTTAATTTGAATCCTAAACATTATTAGTAAATGCATTGTGTTTCGTTCTTTCCTACGTGCGTTCAGCAAACATAAAATACTTAGTTCTGTACTTATTTGTTAGATAAACATGAAAACTTTTGTTGGCTTTAACAAAATATTTTGTGTTATGTAGTCTTCAGACCCTGTTTGTTGAGTTTACTCAAAAATGTGTGTGTGATAGGTTGCCTTATTATTTTAAGTTGGTTCAACTTTTTTTTTTACAGTGTAGGAAATTTTTAAAAATTTCTTGCTCTGTTAAAAAAAAAATAACCAGAGGAGGGCGAATCATTTAATCTTCAACTGTAAATATTGAATTACAATACAGTATGTTCTTAATGCAGCAATGCATGCAATATTCATTCATTCATTTTCTTGACAGCTTAGTCCCTTTATTAATCTGGGGTCGCCACAGCGGAATGAACTTATCCAGCATTTGTTTTACGCAGAGGATGCCCTTCTAGCTGCAACACATCTCTGGAAAACATCCCAACACTACGGACAATTTAGCCTACTCAAACCGGAGCACCCGGAGGAAATCCACGCAACCACGGGAAGAACATGCAAACTCCACACAGAAATGCCAACTGACCCAGCCGGGGCTCGAACCAGCGACCTTCTTGCTGTGAGGCGAACATGCTACTCACTAAACCACCGTGGCGCCTGCATGCAATATTATGTTTTTAAATTGTCTTATTAATTGTGCATATTTTAAATGAATTTCAATTCCCCATAAAAATGGTGCAGTAACACGGCCTGGTCCTGGAACTATTCCACAGAAGAGCTTTGCTGGAGCTTCGATGAATAGTCACAAACAGACATTGATTGCTGCGAAGTACTCCTTACATAACGAGCTTGAAAGTGCCACATAATCACGCAAGCGACAATTGCAGCCTACCATTATGAAATATCCATAATTACTTCACACTGGAGAGGGTGGGAGTTTTTTGATTTCCTTTTGTCTTCAGGCAATGGCGTCGCAAATGGTTGTGTTCTTTTCGGACCTGTGATTTGGTGCGGCGAAATGGAAGACTATACAAAAAGCTCTTTTTTTATTTGGAAAAAGAAATGTTCCAGAGGAAATAAACGCTGCGATTTTCTCCACAAACCTACATCCCTTTTTCAAATGCTGAGCACAATGTTGGCTGAAACACAGCGCGGCTGGTGAAAGACAAGGCTAAACATTCTTTCTTTAGATTCCTTGTCTAACTTTCTGAGTTTCGATTAACCTGAAACAATGCCTAATCATCGGCTAAAAACCCAGAGGAAACCCACGCCAACACTGGGAGAATATGCAAACTCCACAGAGAAATGCCAACTGGCCCAGCTGGGACTTGAACCAGTGACCTTGAGGCTAAGGGCGTACTCACACTACTGTATGCTATCCGAACAGTGCCTAGGCCCGTTTCCCAGGTCGTTTGAGAAGTGTGAGTGCTCTGAATCGGGCTCAGGCATGGTTAAAATATGTGAGAAATATGGGGAAAAAACAGAATGACAGCGGTTTGCTTAATTTAACGACAGTACTGAGCTACTTTGATGACTCATTGATGATGATAATTAGTGTTGTATATAGCAGTATTAGCTATATGAACCAAAATTGTTCTTTGTACCAGGCTGTAAAGATCTTTTTTTCTGCTGTAAAGTTGGCCATTTTAACATTGGACTCAACAGAAATATGCTCCATATGGACTTAGGACTGGTGGAATTTCAATGAATTGCAGTTTCAGTAACTTCCGTATTGGCTTCCCGAGGGAGAGCGGGAGGTTGCTGCTTGGTCCAACCTTGAGGCAGGTAGGCTACAGCAGCAGAAGCTCAGCTAAGAACAGGAAACTGAAGCTACAATTCACACAGGTTCCGTTAAATTGGACAATAGAAGATTGGAGAAATGTTGCCTGGTCTGATGAGTCTCGATTTCTGCTGCGACATTCAGATGGTCGGGTCAGAATTTGACATCAACAACATGAAAGCATGGATCATCCTGCCTTGTATTAACGGTTTAGGCTGCTGCTGGTGGTGCTATGGTGTGGGGGATATTGTCTTGGCACATTTTGGGCTTATTAGTACCAACTGAGCATCATGTCAACGCCACAGCCTACCTGAGTATTGTTGATTATTGATGTAACTGCCACTTTTCATAGAAAGATTAAAATATGTGAGAAATATGGGGAAAACACAGAATGATAGCGGTTAGCTTAATTTAACGACAGTACTGAGCTACCTTGATGACTCATTAATGATCATAATTAGTGTTGTATATAGCAGCCTATTTCTCAGAGAGTGATTAAATCACTGTATTTTCTTCACCAATCAAAGATGCATTGTGTGATTCAAAGTGAAGATGAGGAAGTATTTAAAGTAAACACTTTCCAGGTGCTTATAAAGTGCACAAACTTCACTTTTGAAACGTAGGACAGAAAGTTAGCATTTCAGCAGTTTTATAACGACAAGCCCATTAAAAATGACTGTTGACAACTGTTTCCTTCAGCTTTTCTCCTGAATAAAACGATGCCGCATGAATTGAAATCTCATTCGGTGTCACAGTAATTGGCATTCAGCTCTTGCGGTTGTAACACTTGAGTAGTTTTTAAAGCTTTCTATTGCTCTTATGACAACCTTTAAGAGTACAAATTATTCTAGAGACCTGGAAGCATATACTGTTCCTATTACAAGAACTAAATGAAAGAGTGTATCACTCTCACTGCAAACAAGGAAAAGAAAGTAATATACACCAGATCACTTCACCAAATAATCATATTTTATGCCAAACAAGTCACAAATTCAAATCTTATCATATGCTGTAAATGTACAGAATTATAATTGAACTCTATCAATACTTGTACGTTACTTAAAATATACACTCATCGGCCACTTTATAAGGTACACCTGTCCGACTGCTCGTTAACGCAACAATCAAATCAGCAAATCACATTGCAGCATCTCAATGCGTTTAGTCATGTAGACATGGTCAAGACGATCTGCTGCAGTTCAAACAGAGCATCAGAATGGGGAAGAAAGGGGATTTTGAGCGTGGCATGGTTGTTGGTGCCAGACAGGCTGGTCTGAGTATTTCAGAAACTGCTGATCTACTGAGAGTTTCACACACAACCATCTCTAGGGTTTACAGAGAATGGTCTGAACAAGAGGAAATATCCAGTGAGCGGCAGTCCTGTGTGCGCAAATGCCTTGTTGATGCCAGATGTCAGAGGAGAATGGCCAGACTGGTTCCAGCTGATAGAAAGGCAACAGTAACTCAAATAGAAGAGCATCTCTGAATGCACAACAACTCCAACCTTGAGACGGATGGGCTACAGCAGCAGAAGACCACACCGGGTGCCGCTCATGTCAGCTACGAACAGGAAACTGAGGCTACAATTCACACAGACTTACCAAAATTAGACAATAAACAATTGGAAAAATGTTGCCTGGTCTGATGAGTCTCGATTTCTGCTGCGACATTCGCATAGTAGGGGTTATAATGTCAACGCCACAGCCTACCTGATTATTGTTGCTGACCATGTCCATTTCTTTAAGACCACAGTGTACTCATGTTCTGACGGCTACTTACAGCAGGATAACGGCCCATGTCTTAAGGTGTAAAATATATCAGACTGGTTTCTTGAACATGACAATGTGTTCACTGTACTCAAATGTCCTCCACAGTCACCAGATCTCAATCCAATAGATCACCTTTGGGATTTGGTGGAACGGGAGATTCGTATCATGGATGTGTAGCCGACAAATCTGCAGCAACTGCGTGATGCTATCATGTCAATATGGACCAAAATCTCTGAGGAATATTTACAGTACCTTGTTGAATCTATGCCACGAAGGATTAAGGCAGTTCTGAAGGTAAAAGAGGGTTCTACTCTTTACTAGTAAGGTGTACCTATAAAGTGGCCGGTGAGTGTAAACTCTGCTTGTTATGGAAGCGCAATTCAATACATTTAAGATGACTTTAATCATAGTCAGATGCATATTAGTGTGCTAATCAATACATCCAATAAAAAACAAATGACTTTAAAAATATGAAGATTATTAGTATTATAGGCGACATGGTGGCACAGTAGGTAGTGCTGTCGCCTCACAGCAAGAAGGTTGCTGGTTCGAGCCTCGGCTGGGTTAGTTGGCATTTCTGTGTGGAGTTTGCATGTTCTCCCCGTGTTCGCGTGGGTTTCCTCCTTGTGCTCTGGTTTCCCCCACAAGTCCAAAGACATGTGGTACAGGTGAATTGAGTAGGCTGAATTGTCCGTAGTGTATGAGTGTGAATAAGAATGTACAGATGTTTCCCAGAGATGGGTTGCAGCTGGAGGGGCATCCTCTGCGTAAAACAAATGCTGGATAAGTTGGCGGTTCATTCCGCTGTGGCGACCCCGGATTAATAAAGGGACTAAGCCGAATAGAAAATGAATGAATGAATGAATGAATGAATATTATAAAACATAATTGGGCATAACTACAAAGTGTACTTAAAAAAAAAGTGTATTTGAAAAATATAATACCAAAATTGCACTCTTCATTATTTATTTGAATACTTAGAGAGCACACCTTCAGGCTTGCCATTAATTACAAAAATCAGTGTTGTTTTGCATGCTAATCAATCATCAAAGGTTTATGAAGAGTAATAGACTTTACTTTATAAATGGATTTAAATGGATTAAAATGCAAACATGTTGTGTCTACTATTAGCTATTAGTCATGCTGTTGACGCAATTTTCCTTTCCCACACACGTGGAGCCAGTCAGCAAGTCTTTTTTTAAATGTGTGCTTTATTGCACACAGTGGTCAAACTTTACAAATGAACAAAATTCCCAAGATCTCAAGTGCAGACCTTACTGATTGCTAAAAATCCAATCTGATCTCATGAGGAAATGTAACTATTTTACATATTGTCAGTTTGGTGGCTAATTCGTACAAGTTAAATCGTAATAAAATAGTATGATTTTAAAAAGGAGGCATGGCACCCAACACGACCCTGCAAATCGTACTAAATCGTGCTAAATTGTAAGAATGAGATCATGCCAATTCATACAAATTAGCCACTAAATCTACTTACAGTGTTGTTAATGGTAGACAGAATTGTACCTTAAAATACACTGTGATATTAGATTATACCCAGCAGGCACACAATGTCATAAGACATTAATATTAGGTTAGATTTAGCTCGTGACGTCAGATGATCAAAATTCTATGTCTAGTCAGCATCAATTTAGTCAATTTTATTTATTAATAATGACATCAAATGACGGTGCCAGGGTGGCGTAGTGAGTAGCACATTCGCCTCACAGCAAGGTCGCTGGTTCGAGCCTCGGCTGGGCCAGTTGGCATTTCTGTGTGGAGTTTGCATGTTGTCCCCATGGTCGCGTGGGTTTCCTCCGGTTTACCCCACAAGTCCAAAGACGTGGTACAGGTGAATTGGGTCCAAGTACTCCACAGCGTGGCTGGCAAGAAAGGGTCTAAAAGAAGAAAAACTAATGACATGGCCTTCTTGTTCACCTGATCTGAACCCCATAGAGAACCTGTGGTCCATCATCAAATGTGAGATTTACAAGGAGGGGAAACAGTACACCTCTCTGAACAGTGTCTGGGAGGCTGTGGTTGCTGCTGCACGCAATGTTGATGGTGAACAGATCAAAACACTGACAGAATCCATGGATGGCAGGCTTTTGAGTGTCCTTGCAAAGAAAGGTGGCTATATTGCTCACTGATTTGTTTTTGTTTTGTTTTTGAATGTCAGAAATGTATATTTGTGAATGTTGAGATGTTATATTGGTTTCACTGGTGAAAATAAATAATCGAAATGGGTATATATTTGTTTTTTGTTAAGTTGCCTAATATTTCTGCACAGTAATAGTCACCTGCACACACAGATATCCTCCTAAATAGCTAAAACTAAAAACAAACTAAAAACTACTTCCAAAAATATTCAGCGTTGATATTAATAAGTTTTTTTGGGTTCATTAAGAACATGATTAGTGTTCAATAATAAAATTAATCCTCAAAAATACAACTTGCCTAATAATTCTGCACTCCCTGTATGCTGTAGTGGTAACGTCCACACAATGTCAAGCTAACGTCATTAGACGCTGATATTGCATTGATTTTAGGTTGGATGTTGACAGGGGCGGACTGACCATATAGGGAGCACCAAATCTGGCCTGCACCTTCTATCCACCCCCCACCTCTCTTCAACTACCGATTGCCATGCTTGTTCATGTACTGATTGCCACACCACCCTCTATCAACCAACCGTAAAACCCAACAGCCCCCCCCCAAACCCTCCTCCCCTTTGACTCTTCACTTACCCATCGCTGCACCTCTTCACATACCGTTTGCCGCACCACCGTCTCTCCTAAACACGCTTAGGGGGCCTGAAATACTGTGCTAGTTGGTCCGTTGATGTTAACGTCGGCCCGATTTTAATTCCCTAACGAATTGCAACGTCCTCACAACGTTGGGGTCGATCTGACATAATGTTGATGCCCTGTGCCTGTTGGGTAAACTCCAAACATTACTTTTTTTCTGCTTGTTTAAACTAGTTATTTAAAATAAGTTGAAACAACACAATTTATACGTTTTTTTGGGGGACAATTTAATTGTTTTATGATCAATCCACTTCAATTTTAAAAACAAATAAGTTGTGTTGGGACAACATGAAGGAATTGTGTGGAACCCAGCATTTTTATTTACAGTGAATGACATAAAAATCATTTATCATGAAGTAGAAAGCAGCTACACAGACAGCCATGAGGATGATTAAGGTAATTCACTGTGTGTCTGTCTATTAATATTTCTGCAGCCAAGTTTGACAGCAAATAAGATGCATCTGTGATCATTACAAACGTTTCTGGCTCTCGGCGCGAGACGAACAGAGGACAGTCAGGAAAATGAGTTGGCTTCTGAGGTATTCTCTGGTATCTTTTGAGAGTCCTTGCCAAATCCCAACTCTGAAGCTGATTGGCCTATTGGATGGATCCAATTGTGCTGCAACTAGGGAGAGTTTAGGGGAAGCGATGTCCAAAAAAAAAAAACTGTAACAATTAACTATATGTCTGGCTGTGCGATGGTGAGATACTGAAAGGACACTAATCTCATAGCCTGTCTGCAAGCTATTACAGCATGTCCCTCCTCTCATCACGAGCTGTTGTGTTTTGCAGGAAAGATGAGCACAAGGGTTGTGAGGGAAGTGAGAGTGACAAAACAACACAGAAAAGGCTGATGCCGACAGTTTTCGCAGGAGTTTTGTCATCATCTTCTGCGTTCTGAGTAAACTTGCCAAACACACACAGCCCATTATACCTCAATATACCTCACTGGTTCTGTAGTTAAACAGTTCCTTCTCTGATTTTATTAAGGTAAGTGGTTGCAAACTATTTATTTGGGCTGAATTTAAACCAGAGATACCCAAACTAGGGCCCGCGGGCCAAAGTTGGCCATTTGGTAACCTTTTATTTGGCCCACCATCTAGTCTTGAAGAGAGGTAGTTTTTCTGGTGGTTTATTTATTGTTGAGCTACAAACAGCAAACTGAAACTAAATGTTTCAACTAAATATTGTAAATGAATCAGATTTCCACAAATAAAACACTGTCACTGATGGATAGAAGACAAAGCAAAAGACATCAGCAGAGGCTTTACTAGTGTATTCACCATTGATCTCCACTGTGTTCAAAATGTTTTGCATTTTGTAAAACATCTGTTGCATTATTTAATATGATGAAATCTCTATATTAATAATATCAAATAAATTAAGAAATTACTCGAGGCAACTTTAATGTAATAAACACTCAAAACAAATTATTTTGCTGCTTGTTCAACCTATGCAAAATGAGTTTAACACAATTCTTGAGATTTCTTTGGGACAACTTAATTGTTTTATGTTTAATCTACTTAAATGTGTTGACTCAATCGATTTGGTTTGGGACAACCTGAACGGATTGCGTGGAACCTTGCATTTTTCACAGTGCAGCTTTGGTATGTTTATCTTCGGCCCATAGCTCTCAATTATCTTCCGTTTTTGGCCCTTCATAACAAAAAGTTTGGGCACCCCTGATTTAAACAAAGAACTCAAATGTAGTAATGTTCAACTTAATGTTTGTTTAAATTTAGCCCATATAAATAGTTTGCAACCAAATACCTTTAAAAAAAACCATTTCAGTGCACCTGCTTATTATTAAGATATTGGTTGTTTATTAGTACTCAACAGCTAAAATCTTTAAAAAGTATTGAAATTAAAATGTATTTAAAATACTAAACTACACTACCTGACAAAAGTCTTGTCGTCGATCCTAGTTGTAAGAGCAACAAATAATAACTTGACTTCTAGTTGATCATTTGGAAAAGTGGCAGAAGGTGGATTTTTCCGATGAATCATCTGTTGATCTGCATCCCAATCATCACAAATACTGCAGAAGACCTACTGGAACCCACATGGACTCAAGATTCTCACAGAAGTTTGGTGAAGGAAACATCATTGGGGTTACATTCAGTATGGGGGCGTGCGAGAGATCTGCAGAGTGGACGGCAACATCAACAGCCTGAGGTATCAAGACATTTGTGCTGCCTATTATTACAAACCACAGGAGAGGGCAAATTCTCCAGCAGGATAGCGCTCCTTCTCATACTTCAGCCTCCACATCAAAGTTTCTGAAAGCAAAGAAGGTCAAGGTGCTCCAGGATTGGCCAGCCCAGTCACCATATATGAACATTATTGAGCATGTCTGGGGTAAGATGAAGGAGGAGGCATTGAAGATGAATCCAAAGACTCTTGATGAACTCTGGGAGTCCTGCAAGAACGCTTTCTTTGCTATTCCAGATGACTTTACTGATAAGTTATTTAAGTCATTGTAGAGATGTGTGGATGCAGTCCTCCAAGCTCATGGGAGTCATACACAATTTTCATTCTTTTCTCCATTGCAGCATGACTTTATATTCTATACTGGACATTATTTCTGTTAAGTCACAAGACTTTTGTCTAAGCAGAGTCAGACCGCACTGTCCTAATTGAATAATAAAAAATCAAGCCATGATCATATTTTATTTTGGTAAAATAAATGTAATCTAGAGGCCTTAGCCTTTCATATAAGCCACTTCTGAAACTAAATAATCAACTAGAAGTCAAGTTATTATTGTTTTTCCTAAAACTTGTATAGCCGACAAGACTTTTGTCAGTTAGTGTATAATAACCGTAATACTAACTACAACGCATTTGTTCTTTTCATGCATTTTGTAATCAGTAACTGATTGCAATTCAGATGAAATACCCAGCTCTGAGCGTGGATCATCATCAAAAATCAAAACCTCAAGCTACTGCTCATGCAGACAAGATGACATTTACTTTCAGTGCCTAATCCAAGATGTAGCAACCGTGTTTGAGGATTCTCCCCTCCAAGCATAAATGTTTCATGTTTTATGTGTGAACGCCACAGTCACTAGGTAGCAGTTGCGAGTAGTTTAATTTAATTAGAAAAGACCTCGCCATGCCCAAACAGTGGTCACGCGGTGTGGCACAGCATGCCAGACGGGCACATTCCGTCTGAGGTGTGAGGAATATTAAACACGACAGATGGCTCATGAATCATGGAGGTGCAACAATGGAGAAAGAGAAAGAGAGAGGGAAAACAAGAGCATCGCTGACTGTGATGCTTAACATTAAAGTGGTCTCCACTTCATCTACAAGTTTATAAGATACACCATTAATTCATTTTCCTTCAACTTAGACTGTTATTTATCAGTGGCATACCTGGCATATTTTTCCCGAAGTCTGCCGTATTTCAGACCCATTTACAATGGTGTAAAGTAACTAATTACAAATACTCTGCACTACCGTAATTGAGTAGTTTTTCTCAGGAATTGTAATTTACTGAGTATTTTTAAAAATTTGGACTTTTACTTTCCCTTGAGTACATGTTTACTGCAGTATCAGTACTTTTACTCCACTGCTGTCCTTCATCCTGCAGTCACTACTGTATTTCTGTCTTGTCTGTGGTCATTGTCTAAAGTAGAAAGATCAGTCCTGTGATTCCTGTCCAATTAAATCACACATAGAAAGTAAATCACATCATACTGAACAACCTCAAGACATGGGCGCTTTATAAATGCAGCAAACCTTTGGGAAACATTAAAAATGTCCAAGAAGATGTCCAAAATCTGCACCAAATAAATGAAGGAAGGATTCAAGGAAGGACTGAACAAACTAAGGAGGGAAAGAAGGAATGAATGAACAAAGGACATAATGAAGGAACAAAAATATGAAAAAGAAAGAATGAGCGAACAAATGAAGGGAGGAAGTAAGGAAGGACCATACGATTTAAGAAAGAATTCAAGGAAGGACTGAAAAACTAAGGAAGAAAGGAAGGAACGAACAAACGAATGAATGAACATAAGAACCAAGGAACAAAAATATGAACGAACGAACGAGTGAACGAAGGAAGGAGGAAACAAACAAATGAATGAAGGAAGGAGGGAACAAACAAATAATTGAAAGAAAGTTGGAAGGAACGAACGAAAAATCCCTGTTTGTGCAGGGATGTGTACATGTAGCATTCTGTAAACGCATCAACTTCTCTACAGTGTAATACTCAGTACTCACTACTCTTGAGTACTTCTAAAAGGTCTACTTTGAGTAATATTTACGACACTTACGATACTTTTACTCTACTTGCACTACATTTTTGGACAAATAATGAAAATTTTACTTGAGTATGATTTTTCAGTACTCTTTCCACCACTGCCCATTTACCGCCACCCTCCCGTTTTGTTATTTCTCCCAGAAAACTCCAGTAATTTAATTCCCCCCCCGGTCCTCAGCTTTGTGGTCCAGTCTGTAACACCCCCGGGTCGCTAACTTTGATGCATAGTTGTTAAATATTGAGTAACATAATATTTTGACAATGCTTGTGTGTATTGTTCCTGTGTGCTGTATCCTCCCTTATCTGTCTCTTTCTCTCTCTCCATGTGAGCGGAGATCAGGTGCAGCTGTGAGAGGGGCGGCGCCCATTATAAAAGCACGCTGTTGGCGCTGTTCATCAAGTTCTCTTCCTGTTTCCCCTCGCTGTTGTGCGTGTGAGCAGATTGGTTCTCTGTGTGGCAGTGAAATCTTCCTGTCCGAAACCCTTTTTCCAAAGTTATCTGGTGAGATACTCTGTTAATTATGGTACTAGGACGGTAACTTGCATTAGCGGTGGCTGATTCTTTCTTTCCTGTGTTACGTTTCACGTATGTTTTGTGGTATTTTGTTATTTGTTTTCTGTTTCGCGTTCTCTTTCTCTCTCTTCCGTGTATCGTCTGTCCTGTTTTAGGAGAGAAACCATTGGTCGCAAGAGCTGCCAGTCATCATCATGACGCCATCGGCGCACCAATCAGGAGCTGGTCCGCGGGGTATAAAAAGGCGTGCGCTTGCGCTGTTCAGCAGGAGAGCAAACTCCTCATTTGTGTCGGCCAGCCTGTTCACTGTGTTTGTTTGGTTATTCTTTTGCGGTTGCTATTGTTGTTGAGTATCTTAAGAGTAAGAGATCGATTTATTTGAGAAGCTTGTGAAAGTTGAATGTGGTATCTATTGAGAAGTTGAATGATCTTTTTGAGTATTGGATTATTAAACAACTCTTGTTTTGCTAATGGCTAACAGTGTGTACTTTATGAGAACTCTATAAATTCCCAATAGAATAGTATTTTTCTGTTAGTTAGTTTAAGGAGGCGTTGCCACATGTGTCGTTATGTTTGTAAATAGTTATGAAGTTTAGTTCAGCAGCATGCTGAAGTTTACGGTTTTGTTTCTGCATTTTTCTTTGATCAGTTAGTTTAGTGGGTTGGGGTTTAGTTAGATCGTCTTGTTATATTTATTTCTTTGTTTTGGCAACACTCCTTTTTCTTCGTTTAATTCGATTATTTCTAATTTACATTTATATTACAGCTAATTTTCTATATTTATTGTTTGATGTTCTCTGTTCAATAAATACTTACATGATTGTTTCACTTACGCAGTAGTAGTGTTTTCTCTTTCCACTAACAATATTTAGAGACTCACTGATTGTTACGTCTCATCCTTTTAATAACCTAAACACGTAACACCTGTCTACAACCATTTTATAAAGTCATCTGGTGAGATACTCTGTTAAAAACGGTACTAGGACGGTATCCTGTGCTAGCTGTGGCTAAATGTTTATTTACTGCTGAATGATCTAAGGGAAGGCCCTTTTCTTTTGTCACGTTTTCTCTTGTTTAATGGATAGTTAAGGAGTGTAGAATTGTTATATTATTTACATTCTTCTTCCCTGACATTTAATTTTGATATTGGAAATATTTGTTTAATAAATCTGTTACCCCTTTTTGACAACTTGGCCTCGGTGTGTGTGCTTGGGGGAGCAGGAACGGGGACTCCGGGTGACCTCTTTTAATAGACGGTCATCATTAACTTTATGTGTGTAGCGCGGTTCTTCCGCTACGTAACATAATTGGGGGCTCATCCTTAGGTCATTGTGTAAGCTCGTCTGCTTTCTGTTTGTCTGCACGTCAAACTAGGTGAGTAAAACTGTGCGGGTGAGTAAACTGTGTGTTAGTAACTGGTGCTTCGCCTACGTAACAATAGTACAGTTACTAACATGGATCTCAGTTGTGCTCTTCAGACACCTCATCCCCCCAACACAAACCACCCATCCCTCCACCCTTAGGTCTCCTGGATTTTCAGAGACAAACGTTAGCAGGTGTGATCAGGGGTCACCACAGTGGAATGAACCACCAACTATTCTGCTATATGTTTTACACAGCAAATGCCTTTCCAGCTGGAACCCAGTACTGGGAAACACCCATTCACACTCACATTCATTCACGCTCATACACTACGGGCAATTTTGTTTATTCAATTCACCTATAGCGCATGTGTATGGACAACCTGAGCACCTGGAGGAAACTTCCACATGAGGAGAACATGCAAACTCCACAGAAATGCCAACTGACCCGGCCAGGACTCGAACCAGTGACCTTCTTGCTGTGAGGCGACAACCAAAAGCCAATTTCCAGCATCATTTATTAAGGTTGTTTTTGTTTACTAATCTGGAATATTTAGTCAAAATGAAAACAAATGAATGGGTAACAGTCACTAAGCAGCTGTGACCACCGAGGGTTCGGCTTTGAGCAGTCGAGTAAGAACATCTGTACGCCCACAGCACTTTCATTTCGGTCATAGACTTCAGCATCTGGCGAGCATGTAAACAGGCTTAAAATTGATAGGCCCACCTGTGCATTGTCATCATGTGATTCCCCAGAATATTTCAGCTGCCAACACACACCTCTGGTCGAGAGCTTACCTTATGGAGTGTCTAACTTTCTAAAATTAAATATTTCTAGAGAAAGCCAAAATCAACAACCTTCACGTTAAATCCATTCTTCCAGAGACAAGTAATTTGGCTGTCTGCGCTAGACGTGACATGACAGAAGCATTTAAATACCACTGACAGTCAGAATGACGCACAACAAAATGGACAGGGATCTAATGAACAATAACATTTTTAAATGTACATACTTTATAGTCAAACTTATTCGCCCTTCTGTGAATTTTTGTTTTCTTTTTCAAATATTTTCCAAATGATGTTTAACAGAGCAGGACATTTTTCACAGTATTTCCTATAATATTCTTTCTTCTGGGGAAAGTCTTATTTGTTTTATTTCAGCTAGAATAAAAGCAGTTTTTATTTTTTTTTAACCATTTTAAGGTCAATATTACTAGCCCCCTTAAGCTATATATTTTTTTCGACTGACTACAGAACCAACCATCATTATACAATGACTTGCCTACACTCTCAGAAATAAAGGAACGCGAGCTGTCACTGGGGTGGTATGTGTAGTGGCTTTTTCTTTAACGAGGCTTTACCACTTTCTCAGTGGTAAAGAAGACAAAATCTTACCCAAAGTGTCTTTTAAAGTTTTATTCTTTGCAAAGAAGGTCAGACAACTATACAGCAACGCAGGTTTCTGCAGAGTGTGAGACCCCGAAACAGAGTGTGTTCTCTTTTTATCTAGTTTGCTAAGCTCACAAGGTCATGAATGACATACAGAATGAATCACAGTTACATCAACGCACACATTTAACTTTCGATTGTCTATATTTCACTGACAGAGGGTGACCAAAAGGCGGAGCTAGACACACAGCTGAACGCTATTGGTTTACAGAGATACGTCATTTGCTTGCGCAACAAGCCAGAATGAAAACAAAGGAACCGCCATGTTTAAATACACAGCCGAGAGACAATACACCGAAATAATATAAACATATAATAACGAGCCATGGCCGACCCGAGCTCAAACAAACCTTGTCCTCATCTCGAAAAGCCACAAAGCCAAGAAGAAGAGCAGATTCTCCCCTGTGCCATCCCCTGAGTCCATCTGAAGCAGGTTTCGCGTGCACGTCAATATTTTAAATAACAAACTTCTTGAGCTGTTGATAATAACGTGCGCTTGATTATTGACGTGCTTTTGAAACCCGATCCTTTCAGAAACAGACAAACCCGCGAGACTGACTCGTGCAACAACAAAGGAGAAGCCGGAACAAACAAAGGAGCAAATTATTGTTTCAGCAAACATGAAGAAACTGCTGCGTTTAACTATTATCATCACCTTCTGGACTATTAAGAACTCTGAATGACAAAATTACTTTCTAACAAGAGGTTACATGTGCTGGTGAAGATTACAGACACAGATGAGAGCTCTGCACTGACTGTGGGCTCTATTTCGTGTTGTTTTTGAACCTAAATAAGGACTAAATGTCTGCTGTGTGTAGTTTTTCTGTAATTGGTAACATATCAGAGACTGTAAGGGGCTGTATGTGTTCATATATGCTGCATTTATTTATTTATTTGATATAAATCGCAGACAGTCGGCTATTTCGCATCATTGATCTGCAGTTATAATCAGATCATGTTCATAGAGAGGTCAGTAATGAACATTTATACACCAGTATTTATGTGTATAAAGCCTCTGTTTTGTGAGAAGTGCTTCTCGTATGATATGTGAACGACCCGTACAGCTTTACTGTAGACATTTCCTCCAGCGAGAATGACATCGAGTGAAACTTTCTGTCGTACACCGCGGCCACCAAAAGAGTACCCTTTAGCAGTGGAAACGCAAGCCTGACAAAGGTGACCTGTACCGTACTGTACCACTCAGTGGAAACGGGCCTTTAAAAATACCCATACCATTAAACTTATCCTTAACCCAACCCATATCCCACTTCAAGAGCACTAGAAGTGTTCTGCAATACAATATGAACCGAGTAAGTACATTGTGCTTGCATTCAGATGCAAGTACATAGTAGTTAAGGACACTTAATATAAAGTGGGACCAAAATAACTTACATTTGATTGTAACCTTAATTTGATTGTAATGCAATAATGTGCAGAGCTGCTTTGAAACAATAATTATTGTAAAAACCGCTATTCAGATAAATCTGAATTGAATTTTTGGATGAGCTATGCCCTTAATAACCATACTCTAGGAGTCTTGGTATGCTGTCGGTACTTCTCCAGTTTAGTTTTGCTGCTTTTTGACAGACTCTATTTCATCCTGGTCTGAGCGAGCCTCTCGAATTTGAAAAGTCGAAGAAAGACCACAGGGGAGGTTAACCATATTAAAGAAAGACAAACTTTACTAGAAAGTTTCACTGTCCGCTACGAGATTTGACCTTCCTGCTTCTCGTCAAACCTGGATGACGTGCCATTGATCTGAAAGAACATTTTTATGAGCACCAGTACGACGAGGGTCTGTCCGAATTCTCCACAGTACAGTCTGGCGCTGCTTTTGATGCTATATTTATGATGCGCGCGATGTATTTGTGAGCTCTTGAAATTTTCTTTTCGGCTGCTTTTTGGTGGCGATCTCAAGTGTATTGTTGCCTCATGCACTGACAGAATATCTACTGCTATACGCAAGAGCTGGAGATGATTAAATGGCATTAAGATGCATTATTTATCACTGAAATGATGAGTGTGTGTGCGCTGTGAATGGGGATGGCTGTAAGGGTGGTTTATTAGGATCAACGTGTTCCCTATTCAGGGCTCAGACAGCTTTACATGAGCATGATGTGCCTGTTAGATGAAGAAACGGGGTGTTCGTACACTGCAGAATCTCGAAAAGAGAGTACAGCTAAACTTAGAGGTGAGAAATAACCTCTGGTCTTCCCATCCCTCCATTTATTATTCATCCGCGGTGTGCTGACACATAGAAAAGCCCTCAACGCATTATTGAACTGGCTTCCAATCTACGCCAGGAGAAGCCGAGATCTTCCCTGTCAACTTTTTGTTTTGTCATCAAAGCTATTGATCGCAGCGCTGTCCATGCCACGTGACAAATAACGGAGCTAATCCTGCGCGATGGCTGGTTAACATTCTCTCTGCGCTGCTGTCCAACAAGCCTGGAGATCTGATTAGACAGCGGCCCAGATGGGGGAGAAAAAGTCAAGCCCACTTGTCTGGTACGGTAGACATCCCTGAACGCCGAATGGTTTTTGATAGCGCAAAGGCACTTGGGCAGAGTTTGGTTAGGTTATATGAGCTACAAACCGCTTATGCTAACGTTACAAATGCCACGCTGAAGCATTTCTATCCTCGAGTGGGAAGCTTCTACTGTATTTTCACATTTCTGTGTTTCTCGGCAGCAGAAGTCGTCATGGTTGGTAAACTTAGAGCACAGTGAATGGGAGAATACAATAAATAATTTTCTTACAATCCCATTTGTTGATTTAATAAAAGAAAAACTCAATCGTGTGTTATCAAAACTTTCAGAAAAAGGAGAAAAAAATGTGTGAGGAGACTGATAAGGGCAGCCAGAAGAGAGAATAATGTCAAGTTTACTGTCCTTCCCCATTGAAACTCCACACACAAGTACTTCGCTTTATGTAAACGCAAAGATGATATAGGCTGCGTAAGAAACCGCATACTTCCATACTATACAGTACGCTAAAATCAGTACGCAAGCCGAGTAGTAAGTCCGAATTCATAGAATTCGAAAATCAGTATGTGAGAAGTACCCGGATGACTTACTACTTCAGGCGAGATTCTGAAGTGCGCATCCCATGCACGCTGCGCTATCCCATGATGCCCCGTGTGTGAATTCATGAATGGGAGTGAAGGGACGCAACTGACGCAGGTAGGTCACGTGACCGTGACAAAATGGCGGATGTAGTATGTCCGAATTCCATTCATACTTCTCACATTCATACTGTATAGAACGTACTTTTCTAACGGCCGAGCAGTAAGTTTAAATTCAAATGCAGTACCTATTGAGTAGTAGGCGGTTTTGGACGCAGCCATACACTCACCGCCACCTTATTAGCTACACCTGTCCAACTGCTCGTTAACACAACTTTCTAATCAACCAATGACACGGCAGCAACTTAATGCTTTTAGGAAGGCAGACACGGGCTGTTTCTCAATTCCAAGAATGCAGAGAACGGACTCGTGTTCTTGTGGAGAGCGGTCTTGCCAGGTCACCTCGGGAGAACGAACTCGGGAGACCGCGAGGACAGAGAACGCGTCCTGTGAGGAATGAGATGCTGCGTTCTTCCTGATGGTCACATGAGCCTTACGCATCTTTAACCAAAAAATATTTAAACATTACAGCATCCGTCTGACGATTTATTGTTTTCCCCCGTTTCACATTATATACTATGCATAAAGACGCTGCACATCACAAATAAAAGATTTAAATTAATACGAATTTCAGCAAATAAACACCCTTAATGTGTTCATGCCTTTAATAAGATCTTCATGCTAATGTTTACTTTCTCCGTCTCATTTAGGGAAACTCCTGAGGTAAATAAGTATATCTCTGAACTTTAAAAATAAATCTATACAAAATGCTGCGCTTCCCACCTCCAGTCGCAATTACTTCTGGGACTTCTAGAGTCTGCATTAGTGAGTCCTTGATATCAAGAACACATCCGGGAACTTTCACGCGTCCTCCGTTCTTGCGGTCTTGAGTATTGGAACTGAACTTCGGCGGATGATGATGACTTTACACGAGAACACGAGGACGCAAGACCGCTGAAGAACACATTTTGAGAAACAGCCATGGTCAAGCCTAAGTCTGGGTCTGGGCCTAAGTCTTCTAATAAACACACATTTTTACAGTTAAAATTCCCAGTAAGAACACTAGCAGAATATAACACGACCAAAAAAACCTCTCAGCCAATCAGATTCAAGAATCAGAAGCAGAACTGCTGTATAATCTCTTTAACGTTTATGATGAGAGTCCATGAGTGCACAGAATTCAGTCTGGGAGTGCATTCAACACTCTTCTGCAATAAACTGCTCTCTGCAGATTTGGTCAATTGTTTTCTTAGATGCAGACACAGAATGTACCTGCTGGTTGGCTTTGTCTTTTTTATGTGTGTTCACGCTCAGCTTTTTAGCTCAGACATACGTGAGGTGACGGCACAGTTGGCTTTGGTCTGCTCTAGTTTTTTGATGTTGATTTGGAGTGTCATGGCCTTTAGACAGCACTCGGCAGCACTAGCATCAATAAAATGCACTGTGTTTGTGTCTTTCCAGTAGAGTCCTATCAATGTGGTGGACTAGCAACTGACTAACTGGCTTTATAGTGTGTTTTTGCTGTAAATCAGCATACATTGAGCATGGTTTTGGTTTTGTATTTGCTCGAAATTAGTGTAGCGTTGTAAAACCCACTTTTTCCCTAATAATTTTTGAAGCAGAGGATTTTTACAGTAAAACTAGATGTTAAAGTTTGAGTGCTGACCACTGAGCCACCGCACTTAGGTGTTAAGTTTTAAATGGTATATATTTTTTCATGTCACAACAGGCTATGAATGAAAAATGCAATCAGACATGACAAGGGAACAGCAGATGAGATGTTTTGATTTAGACACTGATTATGTCTAAATGGAGAAGAAAAAGAAGAAGAGGAAGAAGAAAAAAAATCAAGCAATAATTAGCCGTCTCTGTGCCAGCCCTGAAAGGTGACATTAATAAAACCTTTATGCTTAACTTTATTCTATTTGATTGCACTGTGATAATTCACCAGTTTCTCATCCCGAGGTCCATTAACGTGAGCAGATTATGAGTAAGTTTGAATGTTTTATTGTAGAAGAACACAGAGAAAATATGTTATAGTATAGACAGTTCATATTTAGATTTAAAGAGCCACACTTTTGCATTAAAAAAGGTCATATTTTGGCTTTGGTTGAATGAGAGTATAGTTTCTAGCTATATTGACCTAGAAAATAGCAACTTTTCATTTTTTGTCTATCTATATATCTATCTATCTAAAACACCCACCCATTGATCCATCCATCCATCGATCTATCTAACCTACCAATCCACAAATCCATCCATCCATCCATCCACCCACCCACTTAACCAACCCACCTATCCACCCACCCACCCATCCATCCATCCATCCATCCATCCATCCATCTATCTATCCATCCATCCAACCCAACCCGTCCATCCATCCATCCATCCATCCATCCATCCATCCATCCATCCATCCATCCATCTAACCCACCCATCCATCCATCCACCCACTTAACCAACCCACCCATCCACCCAACCCATCCACCCAACCCAACCCATCCATCCATCTATCCATCTATCCATCTATCTATCTATCTATCTATCTATCTATCTATCTATCTATCTATCTATCTATCTATCTATCTATCTATCTAACCCACCCATCCATCCACCCACCCAACCAACCCAACCAACCCACCCACCCACCCACCAACCCACCCACCCATCCATCCATCCATCCATCCATCCATCCATCCATCCATCTATCTATCACACCCACCCATCCATCCATCCATCCATCCATCCATCCATCCATCCACAAAGTTTAGTTTCTTAAATAAACTGGTTTACATTCATTTCATGGACATTTCCGTAAATCAACTGTAAATAAGACTGACGACATGGAAATATTCATTCAACACATTGTACCAAATGTTTGTTTTTATTTTCAGTGTGAAACTACAGAGTCTATGTTTATTTTCTGTGCAGCCCTTTTTTCAAAAGCTGCTATATAAATAACCTGACGAGACGCTAAATTGACTTTACAATCTCTGATGGAGGCGGCTCTCAGTAAAGCAGATCAGGCAGCACAAAAACAAATAAACCCTTTGAAAGCCTTTAAACACAATAACTTCACCTCAGAAGCCCTGAAGTAAAAGAACACCATAAACTCAATGGACAGCACGGTAATAAAGTTTTTGCGAATCAACAATGAAGACATTTGATTTATGCTGACGTTCAGTAGAGAGTATGAGCATTATAAATGAATACAGAAGGAGGTTTTCTAGCAAATAAACACAACCCAGGCACATTCTGAATACGTACCCCTATACATTTCTGGAGAGCACCAAATACGTGCCAGGAGCTAATTTTTTGCAGTTTTTGTTTTCATGAATCCGTCGGAGGCCGCTGTGTATGATTTTTAAGATCTCAAACTTCTCTTGCTAGTGCCATTCGAGCCTGCTGTTCTCATGTAAATACACTAGAGGCCGCTGTCAACTGACCTTCCCTAAACCCAACCGACAGTGTTTTCAAAAGCAATCCAGAAAAGGAAAAGCTCTCGCGGCAGCCTGATTTTTACCATGTTTTCAGATTTTACCACGTTCACCCTGTTATTTACTTGATTATTTTATTTTTTAGCTTTTGTTTTTATCCCCGTCATCGCAGTCAACTCTACATCACAAGTCTGCCGAAAAATGCGATAAGCCACTGGGCAAACTGACAACAGCGGAAAAGCTGTTCACACGGAGGTAATCGATCAGCACGAAATGAACAACATCATACCGCCCCGTAGCGTTCATTTTAAAGACAAAATGCAGCCATACACTACGTAGCTCTGGCTACATAATTCGCGATCTCCAGAAATGTTTATGGGGCTACGTTTTCAGAATGAGTCTGTGTTGAATAAACAATATACAGCATTTTTTCCATGGTCTGTTGAAATTCTTGATTCTGATTGGCTGGAGGGTGTGCATTATTTTCGTTTAAATGCACATGTAGTTCCAATCAGTTTTGATAATAGTTCGAAATAAATGCCTTTCTCCCAAACGTTTGTAGCTACCATAGTAACTCGCATGTGCTGCACAGGAAACGGACGAGGACTGTTAATACCGCAAAATTACCGGCAATTCTTCAGAAAGGGATTATGTGTGAACAGGTTCTTTTAGAAAACACCGGTAAATTCGTTCCAGAGAGAAGAGAAGTTGTAACATTACCGGTAATTTGCCGGGGTGCTGCTCTGTGTGAAAGCAGAAGGAACATTGCTGGAAAGAGCGCGTTCACCATTAGAACACGCTGACGTAAGACGTCTACTCCAGCCAATCAGAACATTCAGACTCAATCACATCCGCACTGTTTGTGAAAATAAAAGACTTTGAATATTTTTCCAGACACATTTAGCTGCTAGATGTTAGTCAGATAACGTTTCTATGTTCCTTCTTAATGCCAACTGAGTAAATAATTATTGATAAAATGCTCAGGATAAACCGCTGTTTGTTTACCTTCAAGCTCTGCTTCAGTTGCTCAACACGTGTGCACGTGAAGCAGCTGGTGACACATATTATGTAAATCTCGACATGTGAAAGTGTTCCTCCGTGTGTTTTCATCGAAGTTGTTCACAACACTTATCCATCCACAGAGTTTGTAATGTAGTCAAATGTGTAAACATTTAGCTGCGGTTCGCGCTTCTGCCTTTGGACGTCTCTGGGACAAAGCAGCTGCATGAATGCTAAAGCTTTAAATAAAAGTGAACCCATCAACAAAAGCCAGACCCCTTCTGTGTTTACAAATACAAGCGCAGCCTTTTAGAGCTCATTTCTGATTAATGATGTCAGAATTGACTGGTATTTTAGAATAGATGTGTGAATGGACTTTTCCGGAAAAACTCCAGAACATCCTCGCCTGTGTGAACTGTTTACCAAAGTGATTGTGGTAATTGTCCGGATATTTACCGGTGTGAAAGGGGCTAATGGGGGACAGAAAATCTGCAAAATTAGAAAAATACTCATCAATTATTCCAAAAAATCAAGTTTTAAGAAATTTTCAAGTGAGAATCTAGTTATTTTAAAGTCAAATAAGCAGTTTATGTACAAGGATAGCGCGTCTTTAAACATTTCCACTCTGAGCTCTAGGCGGTCAGCGGCAGCTCCCCACCCCCCAACCACACCCACCCCCTGAGCGAAGCTTTATATCGCCCAGACCATCTTAGGACCCGCCTCTGGATCTCATCTCTTTCATCTCTGTTGTTTAAAACGATATATAATTAATCTTTGGTCTAAACTGGCAAGGTAGATGAAATTCAAAACGGCGAGAAAAAATAAAATAAATCGCATTAATTTGATCCCAACAGTGAGCATTAATTTTAAAACTGACCAATTAACATTATCAGCACTATATGCAGACATTTCTTTTTTTTCTGCTGAGGAAAAGACGAGATTGTGGCCCGAACGCTCCCTGAAGGTACATTCCTCCGGTTAAATAATTAGCTGGTATTTCTTTGTCAGTGTTGCTCATGCGGGACTAAACTCATTTCATGGGGAAGGAAAGAAATCTCACTCTCAAATGCCACGGACGCAGCACGAATGAACTTTCAGCATTTCAGAACTCTAAACTATAATTACAAATAAATCTGGAACAAATACCGTCCCTCCTCTACACCCCTGAACCACCAACACTAATATTCCGCAGTTTAAAGAGAAACCATGATCATTTTGCACTTCTAATATATCAGGTCAAGAGAGTGGTGCTGTACAATTAACGTGTTATAGAATGAAAAAGAGCTCTGGAAATGTGGTTTAAAGAATTAGTTTTCCTGAATTTTCATCATATACAATCACATGAAAGGTTTATCTATGGATCTATGACCGAGTAATACAATTTGCAGATATGGATCATTCGCAAATGTATATCTCATACTCACCGTTTACTTGTATTAAACCTGTTTGACTTTCTTTATTCACAAAAAAGGTTATTCTGAAAAAAGCTGGAAACCTTGTAAGCATCAATATCCGTACTATATTTTTTCCTACTTTGAAAGTCAATGGTTACAGGTTTCCAGCATTCTTCAAAATATCTACTTTTGTGTTCAAAAGAAGAAAGTCATAAAGGTTTGAAACCAATTCAAGGTTGTATTTTTAATGTGAAATGTTAAAGTTAACATTGGGTCATTTATTTATATTACTATAGTTGTTGTGTGACCACAGCAATGCAATTACCACAACAGATCAATACTTTACTATACTATGATTCAAAAACACTATAGTATTTACTATAAATTACTGTAGTATTTTTTTTATGCAGGTTGTTACAGTGTAACTATTCATGTAATTACTGTATAACATCATTTACTCACACATACTTGCTATATGGTTAGGATTAGAATGTGGGTTTGGTTTAGTTGCATGTAATTATGCATAATTAACTGTAATTACTATAGTAAAAAAAATGTATGTCACTATTTAAAAACTACAATATTGGGTAATTTATTTATATTACTATAGTTGTTGTCTGACCATAGCAATACAATTACCACAACAGATTAATTAAGGTACTTTACTATACTATGATTCAAAAACACTATAGTATTTACTATATATTACTGTAGTATTTTAATATGGGTGGTTATTACAGTGTAACTATTCATTTAAATATTGTGTAACATTTACTTACACATACTTGCTATATGGTTAGGGTTAGAATGTGGGTTTAGTTTAGTTGCATGTAATTCTGCATAATTAACTGTAATTACTTAGTAAAAAACCTGCATGTCACGATAGTTTAAAAACTACAATATTGGGTCATTTATTTTTTATTTATATTACTATAGTTGTTGTCTGACAATAGCAATACAACTACCACAACAGATTAATTAAGGTACTTTACTATACTATAATTCAAAAACACTATAGTATTTACTATACATTACTGTAGTATTTTTAATAAGGGTTGGTAAAGTGTAACTATTC